>CATKHJ010771810.1:0-16028 GCA_949750685.1 Vernicia montana | reverse complement strand
TTAGGACTCCCTCGAACTGGCTTGAGAGAACCCACAAACAACCACCCAACAAGAGAAAAGTTTTGAACTAAAAGGCAGCTCTTTCGAACCAAGCCTTTGAAAAAAGCTAGCTTTTAACCAATTAGGTTTGATTTTAGCTAGTCAAGTGTATTGAATTGTGTAGAAATGAGTTGGGGGGGGGTAATTTATATAGGAATAGCAGCTGGGGAAGTTTTTAACTTTTTCCAATGTGGAATATGGCATTTTGAAGCTCGAAACAACACACAGGCTTCCTGGGACCGCACATGGGCAATTATGGACCTCACAGGAAAAACAGGACTGCACAGAATAACCATGACCACACAGGCTCTTTTTGGGACCGCATACAGCCTGTGCAGAACCGCACAAGGCATGTGCGGTCCCTGGGGGACCCTGTGCAGTCCTCCAGGTTAGACAGGGCTGGTTCGTCTGATTTTTCGACCCTTTCTTGCCCGTTTCAGCTTCCGAGATTTACTCGCATGTCCGAGGGTTCAGACGGTGTAAAATTCAGGGTTTACACAAGGATAGATGATTTGTTTGATCAATTGCAAGGAGCAAGTCACATCTCCAAGATTGATCTCAGATCGAGCTATCATCAGCTCAGGATTAAGAATGAGGATATATGCAAGACTGCCTTTAAGACGAGGTATGGTCATTATGAGTTCACAGTGTTACCCTTTGGGTTGACCAATGCTTCAGCAGCATTCATGGATTTGATGAATCGAGTGTTCAAGCCATATTTGGATAAGTTTGTTATTACTTTCATCGATGACATTCTCATTTATTCCAAGAGTAAAGAAGAGCATGAAGAGCATCTAAGAGTGGTATTATAGACTATGAGGGAGCATAAGCTATATGCCAAATTATCGAAGTGTGAGTTTTGGCTTGACCGTGTATGTTTCTTGGGTCATGTGGTTAGCAAAGATGGCATTCGGGTAGATCCTAAGAAGATTGAAGCAGTGTTGAATTGGCCTAGACCCACAATATGATAGAAGTTCATAGTTTTCTTAGTTTGGCAGGTTATTTTAGGATATTTGTCAAAGATTTCTCCAAGATAGCTTCACCATTAACCAAGTTAACTAGAAAGAAAGTGAAATTATAGTGGGATGATGATTGTGAAGAGAGTTTTCAGAAACTCAGAACATGCCTCACTACAGCTCCAGTACTTGCATTACCAGAAGGATCAAGTGGATTTGCAATATACTGTGATGCTTCAAGAGTGGGACTTAGATGTGTTCTTATGCAGCATGGTAAGGTGATTGCATATGCTTCAAGACAGTTGAAGAAGCATGAGATGAACTACCCTACGCATGATCTTGAAATGGCAGCAATTATCTTTGCTCTCAAGATATGAAGACATTATCTATATGGTGAGAAGTGTGAAATCTACACCAATCACAAGAGTCTCTAATACATTTTGCAGCAGAGAGATTTGAATCTAAGATAGAGGAGATGGGTAGAACTACTCAAATATTATGATTGTCAGATCCTTTACCATCCCGGTAAAACCAATGTGGTAGCGAATGCCCTGAGTAGAAAGTCTATGGGAAGTTTAGCCCATATTGCAGTGGGGAAGAGACCTTTGATCAAAGAGTTGAAGGGATTGTTCAACAAAGGGTTGCAATTTGAGGTTTCCGAATCTCAAGTGTTGATTGCTCATTTTCAATTAAAACCCAAGTTGATTGACGAGATTAAAACAACACAAGATGAAGATCCTTCACTTGTGAAGTTGAAGAGAAAAGTGCAGGCGGGTCAGACAATAGAGTTTGGGTTGAGAAATGATGTGTTGATGCATGGGAAGAGATTATGTGTACCAAATGTGAATGACCTTAGAGAGAAGATCATGAAGGAGATTCATCAAACACCTACAGTGTTCACCCAGGCGCCACCAAGATGTATCATGATTTGAAGAGTTGCTATTGGTAGTCTAGTATGAAGAAGGATGTGACTAAGTTTGTGTCTTCATGCTTGACATGTCAACAAGTCAAGTTTGAACACTAAAAGCCATCCAGCCTACTGCAAGAGATTAAGTTACCCGAGTGGAAATAGGAGCGCATTACGATGGACTTTGTGGTAGGGTTACCAAAGACTTTGAGAGGCTATGATTCTATATGGGTGATAGTTGACAGATTGACCAAGTTAGCTCATTTCATAGAAGTAAAGACAACCTACACAGTAGCCCAGCATGCACAGTTATATCTGAATAAGATTGTGAGCCTTCATGGTGTGCCTATATCTATCATTTCGGATAAAGGTACTCAATTCACATCTAGATTATGGCATAAGTTACAAGAGGCCTTGGGTACTCAGTTGGACTTCAACACAGCTTTTCATCCGCAGACCAATAGACAATCAGAGAGAGCCATACAGACTCTAGAAGATATGCTCCAAATGTGTGTGCTAGATTTCGGTGGGAGTTGGAATAAGTACTTGCCATTGATAGAGTTTGCATACAACAACAGTTATCACTCCATGATTGGTATGGCACCGTATGAGGCATTGTATGGTCGAAAGTGCAGATCGCCAGTACGTTAGATGGAAGTTGGAGACAAGCACATTGAAGAATCGAAATTGACTAAAGAAACTTCTGAGAAGGTACCCATGATACGTGAAAGATTGAAGACTGCCTTCAGTAGGCAAAAGAGTTATGCTAATCCAAAAAGAAAAGATGTCCACTTTTCCATAGGAGACCATGTGTTTCTTAAAGTCTTTCCTATGAAAGGTGTGATGAGATTTGGCAAGAAAGGCAAGCTTTCACCAAGGTTTATGGGACCATTTGAGGTGTTGAAAAAAGTTGGCAATGTCTTCTATAGACTAGCTCTTCCATAGAGTTTGGATCATGTACATCCTACATTTCATGTGTCTATATTGAGGAAGTATGTACTGGATCCATTGCATGTGCTACAACCACAAGTTTTAGAAGTGGATGAGAATTTGGCTTATGAAGAGATTGTAATTGCTATCATAGATTGACAAGTGAAGAAGTTGAGGAACAAAGAAATAGCCATGGTAAAGGTGTAATGGAAGAATCACAATCTAGAGGAATATACTTGGGAGAGTGAGCAAGGCATGCTACTTAAGTACCCTCATCTATTTTCTGTATAATTTTGTACATACTATATGTTTGTAAAATTCGAGGACGAATTTTCTATAAGGAGGGGAGAATGTAATACCCTGAATGTATGTATGAACTTCTAGTCATCATATGAATGAAATTATGTTAGTATATTATGTGCATGAATGAGTATAAGTTGAATTATGAGAATTGAAGATGAATTCCTTGAAGTAGAGCTGTAGGGCATAAGTCGCGACCGTGATAAGGAAGTAGCGACCTCAACGCAGACCGCGAACCTCTCTACCTGAAATTGCCACTAGAATGAACAATCACATGAACAATAGTACGTTGCGACCGCGAATGAGGAATCGCGACCGCGATGGGCTTGTAGCGACAACTACTCCCATCGAGGACAGATTTAGGGAAATGACTTTTAAAAGGGAATCAAAGCTCTAAGCTTCATTTTCACGAGCCATCAGATTTCTAAACTCATTTTCTCTCAAAGAAACACACACCCACTCACATTAAATGCTAAGAACTTCATTGATCAACTAAAGGATCTAGGGTTGCAATTGTCCATTCCTTCTTCCATTTCTTAAAGCATTTACTGAGGAGGTGAGTTGGGGTTTTGGTTTTCTTTTATGATTCTTCTTCCTCATTGTTATAATCCATGTTTAGGGAGAGTATATGCTTAAAAATTATGAGTATAGCATGTGTATAGTGATTCTAAGGGTATTAATTGATATATTCTCCATTATATGTGTTTATATGTTAATAGTTCCACCTAAAAGAAATCATGAGGATCATGATGGTTATGATGAATTGATGTGATTGTGGATCTTCTATAGAGAGTTATAGCATTCTTTTTGGCTAAGGTGAGTATTTAATATACTATTATGCTTATACCTAAATTTCATGAAATTCTATCAAGCCTAAGTTTATACTTGTTATTCAATTACTATATGAAAACCAAATGATTATGAGCTACTATGAACAATATTTCTATAATGATTAAATTATATGTATGAAACCTAGCCATTTGGTTATTATTTATGATATATGTACATGAACCTTGTAATAGAAATCCCCCAAACTGATGTGGGGTAAACATCAGACTTTGTGTAATGATCCTACGGATAAGGTATAATATTCGAACTCTAGCTGGGAAGGGTAATGATCCTAGTCATAGAGTCTGATCCACTTCATATAACATGTCCGTAAGGGGACCACTTAGAGTATGCTTGTAAGGAAGCCTCTGCTCATAAAAAACAAAGCATGCCTGTAAAGAGGATTGTTGCTTAATTATATAAGCATGCTTGTAAGGAAAGCCTTTACTTGATTTCTATATAAATATGTATCTATGGCCATTAAACTAAATTGATATCCATTCTTTATATGATTCCATATGTTATGTATCGTGAAACTTAATCCAAAGTTTATTCCATTGATATGATAAAATCCCAATTTGAAAGGTATGCTAGTATATTCTTTATCTCATTAGTGATTCCATTTTTTCCAAGAGATTAGAAGTTCATCGTTTCGGTTCTTTAGGCATTCTCCTCCCTAAAGAACCAAGTGGATTAACGTAATTTATCCTTTATTTATATGCAATTGAAATCTATTCTAGATGCTCCATGTGTGTAAATGAGATATATTATTTTGGCCTTAGTGGCATTATTGAATGGTTAGTTATATGTATTAACTTATAATATGAGATGTTATGAGTAAGGTATTGTGTTGTTATGAGAATACATATGTATGTATGGATATGTATGTTTCAAGTTGAGATCTTGGGCATAAGTTATATGTTTAGTTGCAATGATGCTGTATGGATTGTATGTTTTATGGGTTTTACAGGTGGTTTGTGGCCTTATGCCTACCCATACCCTAGAACCGTTGCATCTCCCGAAGTGGAGTGTGACATTTTTCTTGGCAAGATTTTTAACGAAGCATGTTTTATTGTAAAATAGACATCAAAGGGGAAGTGTTATGAAATATATTAATGGATGTCATGATAAAAATATAAATCATTTTTATCCTTATCTTTCTAGATAGAAATCCTTATAGAGATAGTACTCTATCTATATCCCTATCTATGTGAAACACTCTATCTTTATCTTTATTTCTGTAAGCATTGACACCTATAAATAGATGTTACTTTTAATAAAGTAATATACAGATTATTCTCTTCTATTTTTTTTTACTCTTTTTATTCCCTCTTTATAATTCTTTCTTTTATTTTACAACAATATGATTATTATTTAAATATATATATGATTATTATTTAATATAAATAATTGATTATTTGTATATTAATATATATTAAATTTTTATCTTAAAATTTTTACTTTAAAAAAAGTTGATCTATTTTAGTTAAATGTTTATTTTTTTAGAGACACATGAAAATCTAATTATTTAATTAGAAGAAAATAATGAAGGAAGATGAGTTTAAAAAAAATATGTGATAGATTATTAATTATATTGTGATAAATAATTGATTATTTGTATATTAAGATATGTTAAATTTTATCTTAAAATTTTTACTTTTAAAAAAGTTGGTATATTTTAATTTAATGTTTATTTTCTTTTTTTTTTTTTTAAAAGGCACACATGAAAATCCAATTATTTAATTAGAAGAAAATGACAAAGGAAGAGGAGTTTGAAAAAAATATGTGATAGATTATTAATTATGTTTGTAATTTTTATTAATAATTTTTATATGAATAATAATTTTAGAAAATTGAAAAAAATAATTAATAAAATTGACAATTTAAGTAGGAAAAATGACAAATAAGCTATTAATAATTAAAAAAAAATAGAAAATTTAAGTAGCAAAAATAACAAATAAGCTATTTTTAGATATATATGTGGCAAGAACTTGCTTAATAAAATGCTAAATATTCAATTCTAACCACAAAATCAATTCTAAGTGGACTATTAATTCTATATAGCAAAAAAATCTCAATTAATGAACTGTTAATGAACTGTCACATGACGAGCTCTTAAGAAGTCCATGTTAGCTTTATATATATATATATATATATATATATATATATATATATATGAGAAATGACAAATAAGTTATTTATAGATATATATGTGGCAAGAACTTGCTTAATAAAATGCCAAATATTCAATTCTAACCACTAAATCAATTATAAGCGGACTATTAATTCTATATAGCAAAAAAATCTCAATTAAAGAAGTGTCACATGGCGAGCTCTTAAAGAATCCATATTAGCTTTATATATATATATATATATATATATATAGGTTATAAATATTTGCTAAGATTAAAAATAAATATTTTTAATTTAATATAAATAACATATTATAATTATATTTGTAATACAATTAATTTGTCATAATGATCATAAAAGTTGGATTTATAGTTTAGGTTACATACTTTTTCAAATGCTATATTATTTTTGTATGTTTATTTTTTAATTATTACAATAATTTATTTGAATTATTATAATGCATTATATGTGTATAGTTGGGTGCAAAAATTACTGATATATCCTCTTTACTTTCTTATATAAAATAATTGAAATAATTGATATGTATTAATATTACTTAAAATAGTATAAAAAATTATATTTATTAGAAAAATAATTATCATCTTATATGGTTATTAATATAATTATATATTTTATATAATTTTAATATTATATGTTTATTGGTTCAAAAAAAATATTATATGTTTATTATTATCTTTTTATTTTATCTCACATAAAATAAAGTTTACATATCATATTAATTTTTTTTAAAATAACACCATTATATATCAAAATTTTAATAAATATTATAAAAGTAAAACAATTATATAAAATAAATTGAAATTTTTTTCAAGTTAGTAATGTCATGTGTAAAAAAAATGTTTTTTTTTAAATTGGCATAAATAAATATATGTCATAAGTACTTAATAAAAAATATTAAAATATATATTCATAATATAAAAATATATTATATGTGGCATTTTAATTCATTTAATATAAATCAATTATATATATTTGGCAATTAGACTCATGAAATGATATTCATTTAGTACTTAAAAGCATTTAATGTATGTCAAATGCCGAGTTAGCTTACTAAGCAATACTTTACTCCCTTATATTGAACACCAAACTAATTATACTTTCCATCTAGATTCAAACATTGGTTTAGGAGTCCATCTTTACCGATGACGTGTTAGATTATAGAATCCAGGGCTATACACATGCAGGTCCCCACGAGAGGATCCTTGGAAGATATCTATCCTTCCCCCCTCATAGGATTCGAACCTAGGCTAACTAGCTATACCACTTTAAAATCAAGTGCTTATTAACGTACCAAAAACTTAAGCAATTAGCAGGGGAACTACATATATTACTTACTCATAAAATATTAATACGTGAGTGTGAGATATAAAAGGGGCCCAGTGTAATTTTTTTGAAAGTGGATGGGCTGGATTGACTTTTAGCCCAACATCAAGCCCAGCCCAGTTTTTCATCCTCCGTTTTCTCGCCTTTCTATACTTCCCTCGCTTTCTCCTCTTTCTATTTTCCCTCGCTTTCTCTGCAACCCTGCGAAAACGACAGCCATGAACCGAAACTCCAACACCAGAAAGCGGCCACCGCCGACATCACAACCGCCGCAACCTCCACCAGCGGCGAAGCAACAAGTCACTACACCTACTGTAGACGAAGAATTCATGGACGAGGATGTCTTCCTTGACGAAACCCTCATTGCCGAAGACGAGGAGAATCTCATTCTCCGTGACCTCGAGGAGCGTCAGGCCCTCGCTTATCGTCTCTCCAAGTGGGCTCGCCCGGCTCTCTCTCAAGCATACTTGTCCCAATCTCAGAGCATCAGTGAGTTACTTCAGTCTGTCTTTCTCAATTATGAGGCTGCTTGTTCTAAATTACTGTTTTGTTTTGGATTTTGTTTTTGTTGTTCAGTATTTCAGCAATTGGAGATTGATTATGTAATTGGAGAGAGTCACAAGGAACTGTTGCCCGATAGGTCAGGGCTCGCAGCCATTATCAGAATTTTCGGTGTCACAAAGGAAGGTTAGGTCTTTTTTCTTTTATATATAAATTAATTTTAAAAAAAGAAGAAAATGTCAAGTTATATATATATATATTTTTGTTCAATTTATTGAATTTGGGGTGTATTTTTATGAGCATAAAAGCATTCTCAAAACTGTTTGTGGGTTTGTTAGAATGTAGGTTCTGATTTCATGTTGTCCCAAAATTTTATTTGGAAAAATTTAATGATAAGTCTTTCCTGAATTTGCACCCATGTAAACTTATAGCTATAGGTATGGCTTCTCACTTGGAGCTCGTTCTTACTGTGCAGCATCATCAACAATAATCATATAGTTAGAAAGTTATAATTTTATCTACTATGAATATATTAAATGGATATATATTGTTTTTTTTTTTTTGTTAGGACATAGTGTTTGCTGCAATGTACATGGATTCGAGCCATATTTTTATATCAGTTGCCCTCCTGGAATGGGTCCTGATGACATCTCCCATTTTCAACAAGGTCTTGAGGTATTTGTTTTT
Source organism: Vernicia montana (assembly GCA_949750685.1). Lineage (NCBI taxonomy): Eukaryota > Viridiplantae > Streptophyta > Magnoliopsida > Malpighiales > Euphorbiaceae > Vernicia > Vernicia montana. The sequence goes on along the minus strand of CATKHJ010771810.1, from coordinate 7,403 downwards.
ACCATTTGTGCGGCCTATATAATTACCATTGCAGATATAAATATAAATAAATGTGCGCATAAATATATTTTTAATATCTTGAACCACTATAGTCGTCTCAATTTAGCATCTTTATTCTTGGTGTTTAAGGGGAGGATGAGAGACATGAATCGGAACAGTAAAGTTCCCAAATTTGTCAGGCGAATAGAAATGGTGCAGAAAAGGAGCATTATGTATTACCAGCAACAGCCTTCGCACCCTTTTTTGAAGATTGTGGTTGCATTACCAACAATGGTGGCCAACTGTCGTGGTAAATATCTTGATTTTTGGAATAGATGTTTAGACTACATTTAAAGTTGCTTACAGCACAATTGATTTTTTATGGTTGTGTTTAATTCTGTCTTTTAACAGTTCCCAATCATTTTCAGGTATTCTTGACAAAGGAATACACATTGATGGCCTTGGTATGAAGAGCTTCATGACATATGAAAGCAATGTCCTCTTTGCCCTCCGCTTCATGATTGATTGCAACGTTGTTGGTGGAAATTGGATTGAAGTACCTACTGGAAAATATAAGAAGACATCAAAGAACCTGTCCTATTGCCAATTAGAGTTGGATTGCTTGTATCCTTATGTGTGGAGGATCACTGTTTCCTTTGGAGAATGTTTGAATTCCTCTTCCATTATAAGTTCTTTTCAAGATAAATTCCTTCCTTAACTAATGTTCCCAGGTATTCGGAATTGATCAGCCATGCCCCAGAAGGGGAATTCTCAAAAATGGCTCCATTTCGCATTTTGAGTTTTGATATTGAGTGTGCTGGTCGGAAAGGTCATTTTCCTGAGCCTACACATGATCCTGTTATTCAGGTGTGCTCCAGCTTTTGATTCTTGTTTATTTCAGTCAAGCAATCTGTTTGGTGGATTATATATTTTTGTACTGCTGCTGAAATCAAATTGTTCATTTCATTATAGGTGGCCAATCTAGTTACTTTGCAGGGAGAGGACCAACCATTCATTCGTAATGTCATGACCTTAAACTCGTGCTCTCCAATAGTTGGTGTGGATGTGATGTCATTTGATACTGAGAGAGACGTCCTGCTGGCTTGGAGGGTATTAAGTTCTCTTTTTTCATAGTTTCTTTTTTGCTCTACAAAAGACTGTTACAGTTTTGAGGCATGTTTATTATTTGACTATTTGTCAGTGTAAGTATGGTCAGTGTTATATATTTTTAGTATGTTTCTTTTGCTAATCAATGGTCATGCTAAAACAATTTTACCTAGAGGTGTGCAATCTGGTATGGCTGTTTGAGAGGATATTGGACAATGTCAAATAGCAAACACAAATACTTTTTATGAATTTCTCAAACAGAAATTAGAGAGTCTTTCAATAGAGAACTAAAAGTAATCAAAGTGACAGTTTACAGTTTGGTGTAACAGATAAAGTGGTTTTGGCTAAATAACACCCCCCACCCCTCTTTTTTCTTTATTGTACGATGGCAACTCCATTTATCAAACACTTGGCCCATGATTGCATTAAAGATCACTTCTGTATATATGCAATTTTAAACTAATGAGACACAATAATAATATAAAACTTTGGCTTAATTGTATTAGTATCAGGTGATTAATTCTTGTATTAATTTTACAATTAGGCCTGCTCCTTCATCTAGCAAGAGGGTGTTTACTGCATTTATAGTATATTAAGTAGGTTTTTCTTGCAGGATTTTATCCGTGAAGTGGACCCAGATATTATAATTGGATATAATATCTGCAAATTTGACTTGCCATATCTCATCGAGGTAATTAGAACTTTCCTTTATGCTGCCTGTGTATTTTCATAGTGGAAAATTTTGGTTTTGTTTTCTAGCTTTTTCTCGAGTGGTATTTTGTTTTATAGGCAAGATTTTTTTAAGTTCTCATTTTCCAATTAGAAATGCTAATTCTTGTACTTGCTATTACATTTACGATTGAGTAAATCTGATATGCTATTTTTTCTTGGTTTACAGAGAGCTGAAACTTTGGGAATATCAGAATTTCCTATGTTGGGTCGCATCAGGAATAGCAGGGTCCGGGTCAAAGATACGACTTTTTCGTCAAGGTAGTGCTATATTACTGGAACATATATATTCAGAAACATATTTTTTGGTTTAATATTTTCAGTTCAGGAGCTGTGATTTTTTTCCTTAAATTTTAAATTTTTAGTTCTTTTATCATTCAGCACCTGAGGCTTTCATCCATCATCATTTTAGTACAATTGTCAATAATATTGTTAAAATTATGTTTATGTAATACCCATCATTTTAGTACATGTAGCATAACATAAGATGTAGGAAATGAAATGCTTTATTAATGATATTTGCATATGCCTAGAAGGCAGGAAGAATCTTTTGTACATGCTATGTTTTCCTAGAATAAAGTATAATTTCAAAAGAACACCGAATTGCTAAAATGTCAATAACATCGTACCATGTGATCATAAAATTATTAACTAGAATACTTATTCTCCAAACCTTAGGCTTCCAATTTAGAATTTTATCAAGCAGTCTATTTTACACACATCCCCTTCTTTATGAGGCACTTCTAAACTTATATATTAGAATCTCCTTAACTTTCCATGTGGCTGTCATTCAAGAGTTTATCAAATTAACTTCCTTAGTCTCCTCCTTTACTGAAGTCTTATGGCATCTACCCTTTATATGTTAAACAAGACAGAAAAAATTATGACCTGCCCCCACCTCTTCTCTCACACCCTCTTGTATTCATCATAGTATACATTTAGGTCTTCCCCTTTTTGACTTGTATTATATGGTCTGAGTTTTTAGATCTGCCAGTTCATCTTCTGACTGTTTTTAAATGGAACAGTTGTTAAGTCTTTAGTTTTTTCATAATATTAATAGTTTTGTATTATATAATTCTAATAAAGATGATTATGATACTATAGCTGCTGCATTATTGTCTCATTTAAAAATTCAGGGGTTAAAATTATTCTATTTGGTATTTAATGTTTGGTTAATGCAAAGATTAAAGTGTAAATGTTCAGAAATTTCAAGGACCATTTACTGTATCTGGAAAAGGGAGAACCAAGGGATGCCAAATCTCAAGCAGGGTTTTGCAATTTACCCTTTGAGCATTCCAACAATTCCTTTGCCTTGTTTGTGGTCATTTGCATATGCACTAAAATTTTATAAATTCTCTCTAGGGTCCTTGCTCTAGTCTCATTATTTCTTTCCATCTCTTAATACTCATGGTAGGAATCACCAACTTATGTTTGGCAATGAGCATTTCCTCTAGTATAAACCTTGCAATTCTTATTTAAGACTTTTGTTCGGACATTTGAGCCTACCCAAAAGTTTAAGCTATTAAGTGAGAAAATGCTCAAAATATTAAGCCATTAGCTCTTTTATGTTTATACTTTTGGGGATCTTCAACTCTAGCACCCCTGTGATGTGTGCTAGGCCTTACTAGCAGGTGACATACTTGGATTAACATGTATGCTAGGCCCCACTAACATGTTTCATCAAACATATCATAATATAAGGAAAATTTCGCCAACTTATAGCAAGGTGCTGAAGCATGCATGGCAAAACAATAGGGCGAACAGAAATTGAGGGTGCAGAACAAGTTCTGATATCATGTTCAAAGGCTTTATTGGACAATTATCTTGCTTGCTTTTCAAAGTATCTTAATGAGATTCCCTCATTTATGAAGTAGATGTTTGCTATGACTTGATCATGAGCTAAAGGCTCAAAGAAAATTTGAGAATCGTTTTTTCTTTCTATTTCTATCCTAAAACACACCCACCCTCTCAAATCCTTCATTGTTCAACCCACATGTCTAATTAGCCTTTTTCCTCTTATTTCAATAAAGGCCTTTAGATATCTTTAATGAGCGTAATCCATATTCTCCCCATTTTTTTTTACCAAGCATTGGACACATTAATAGTTTCTTCTTTGAAAAACTAGCTTGATCAAGATTATCTTGTCTTCCATTCTCTTCTTCCAAACTACTTCATCTTTCTAACTCGTCTATGATAATCCCCATTTTATTTTATTTTTCTTATCATTCCTGTCTACCAAAGTTTGTGGCTTGTGTTCCTAATATCAGCACTTTTCTCTTCCATCCATTTTTGGCTCCCTGTGTGCTTACAAAATCTTGTATTACGATATCCACTATTTCTATCAAGTACCCTGTTAGCATCTCATATTCCATGTCTCTCAACATATCCTTCATATTCCATGTCTCAACATATCCTACTCTCATGTACTAGCTTCTTTACCTGCACCCATTCACTGTGATGAAGCCCTTACCTGTGTATCACATATCTATGTGCATACTATACTTCTGCTTCTTGTCTTGGCTTAAATTTTTTATGAACTGGTTATTACTTTCCATGAAATTTCATAAGAACAGTTGCTTTCTTCTTGTTTCTAAGAATTCATGGAATATGAGTTTTGCAGATATATTTCTCTGATCTAAACCCAAAAATAAGTTATTATTTCTTGTTTTATTTTTCTAAATTTCAGTTGAAAACCTGTTTAATTTCAAAACTGTGGTATTCATATTAACATTAAATTGCAATTTGAATTCAACTGTCTAGGTCACCCTTAACTTGAGAGTTAGATTAATAAAGTATGTATATATAATGTTCTTTTCTTAGATTTAGTGTTCAAACATTTGGTCTTGTGATGTATTAAAAAACCTGTGGGTTTCATGCAGTTTGGTACATGATAGATGATAATATCAGTATCAATCAAATATCTTTTGATAAATGACTTTTCCTTTAGGCTTACTTTCTTGGTCTTACTCTTAGTATTTTCAAATTGAAAGATTGGCCCATTAAACTTTTTGGTGTTGCAGACAGTATGGAACAAGGGAAAGTAAAGAAGTTACACTGGAAGGGAGAGTTCAATTTGATTTGCTTCAGGTTTGTGCAAATTGTCTTTGCTTTCCAGTTTCCATGATCATGTATTTGGTTTTATGAGGTAAAAAGTTTATATAGTTATGCTGTTTTCTTTTCATTGCAGGCAATTCAACGAGATTATAAATTAAGTTCTTATTCCTTAAATTCTGTCTCAGCACACTTTCTCTCTGAGCAGGTAAGATATTTTTTGAGGTAGCCCAAGTGACCTTTTTCTTGTTGGTTCAGCACGTATATGATAGGCCTGATTGTTAGTTCATGTCTTAATTTGTTAATAATAAATCATCCAGGAATACTTTCAGTTGGAGTAAAATATTAGTTAATTTTCCTTCCTATGAGTTGTGACCTTTTCCATTTGCTGTTTACTTTTGTGCTGTCCCTGTGAGTTTTGACCATAACTGCTTGTTTATAAGACTGGCAATGAAGGCATTAATTGCAATGGGAAACAAATGATTTGCTCTAAGTTTTCTATTGCACCTTAACTATTTTAGGCTCTTTTTGGGTCTGAACTTGCATGTATTATTTCTCTCTGGTATTTTCTATTTAATCTTTTCCTTCTTAAATTTTGTTATGGAAAATTAGTATTTGGTGTTGATGTAGCTGACACACCATTTATCTTGTGTAGAAAGAGGACGTCCACCATTCAATAATATCTGATCTTCAGAATGGGAATGCAGAAACTAGGAGGCGGCTTGCTGTATATTGTTTGAAGGTGCATGGTTTAGTTTGAGTATAGCTTCTATTGCTCTGCTTCCCTCCATTTGCCTGACTAGGCTTCTCTCTTGATATTAGAGATTTCAGTGTGTACCTGCTACATGTTCATTAATATTTAGTCCTATTAAATATTGATTGCAAATCATGTGTAAGACAATCAATTTCTTTTTTTTTTTTTGGAATTGCAGGATGCTTATCTCCCACAACGGCTCTTGGACAAGCTGATGTACGTTTATAACTATGTGGAAATGGCTCGTGTTACTGGTGTCCCAATATCTTTTCTTCTTTCCAGGGGACAGAGTATCAAGGTTAACAAAATTTCATTGCTTATGAGCTGTTGATTGGTATCTTAATTGATCAACCTAATTGAATCTAGGATGTTAACCTCTTGTTTTCAGGTGCTTTCTCAACTCTTGAGGAAGGCTAAACAGAAGAACCTTGTTATTCCCAATGTCAAGCAGGCAGGATCTGAACAAGGAACATATGAAGGTGCCACTGTGAGTTAATACATCAACATGGCCTTGTTTACTTATTTCTTTGCTGTTTTAAGCACTACGATAATTTTGAATGGATTTTGTTCATATGTTTACCTAGGTTTTTTACTTATGATGTAGCTTACAATGTTATAAATCAGTTTTTGGTGGTTGATTTAGAGTAGGATTTGCAAATGCCACTGCTTTAAATAAATAAGTGAAACTTTAGATCAAATTACTGACTCACTGAATCTTGAGTTTTATTACAATTGAAGAAATTGTTTCAATTGGTTGAGTGATATTCTTGTTTATGGGTGTCATCGTGCATGCATTTAGGTGTAACATGCACCTGTGTCCTTCCCTTCTTACTCTCTACTTTTCCCCACCTATTTGGTTGAGGGAAGGTAGTTGAAAGATCAATGGAATGTGTTGTTCAGGTATTACTATGCTTGCTAACTACACCACCATGAAGACAAAGACGCTAACTCTATTCAAAACTTTTTAGTTCATAAGGAATTTTGTTTGATAAGCATCTTTGTGAGGATGAATTTCTGAGGGTTGATTTTGTTTCTACTCTATATTTTCAAACCCGGCTCGGCCTTTGAATTGGTGAAGACAAAGGGTCACGGGTCAAAGGTTGAAAGAAATTTTTTGTAGCTAAAGTAGAACCAAAAGAGATGGGAATAAATCACTTGCTATTATTTATCAATTGTATATGTATATATACAAGTCTAGGAGTCCTATTCTAGGAAGGAAAATCTCCTATATCAATTACAATAAATCAGCTAACAAATCCCCATAAATCAGTATATATAACTTCCTATTCTACCTATACAGTCTATAACACTCTCCCTCATGCTGGAGCATAGATGTTAATCATGCCCAGCTTGTTGCAAAGATAATCAATCCGAACCCCATTAAGAGCCTTTGTGAAAATATCTCTCAATTATTCTCCAGTTTTCACATATCCTGTAGAGATCAAACCCTGCTGAATCTTTTCACGAACGAAGTGATAATCAATCTCAATGTGTTTGGTTCGTTCATGAAGCAATGTGAAGTGTAGCTTGGTTGTCGCACCACAATTTAGCCGGTATTGAGACCATAAGACCTACTTCACTAAGAAGCTAATATACTCACATTACTTCACACACAGACTTAGCCATAGCCCTGCATTTGAACGTGAAACTACATTATGTTTCTTGCTTTTCCATGAAACCAAATTACCTCCAACAAAAACACAATATCCTGAAGTGGATCTTCGATCTTCCTTGCATCCTGCCCAATTAGCATCTGAAAAACATTCAATCCTAGTATGACCAT
>CATKHJ010771684.1:0-18209 GCA_949750685.1 Vernicia montana | reverse complement strand
ATGCCCTGCAACTCCACTTTACAATTTAACCTCCATTACACAAGGGATTCAATCCACAATCATCCATACACATAATATACACTTGAAATTCATTTATATACTTAATGAAAAGTCCATTCATGAATATTCGGGGTATTACACTAAATATTATTTTTGATATTATTATTATTTTACAAAAATTTAACAAATATGCAAAAAAAAAAAAATTATTACAAATATGGTGAAAAACTAATATAAAAATTAAATAATTTATTTAACATAATAATTAAAAAAATACCTCTTTTGATGATTATATCTTCAAAAATGAAAAATATCACCTGAAAAAATAAAAATAAAAGTTAGAAAAAAATAAAAATAAAAGTTAGATAATTTAAATAAATATATAAATTATTTTTAAAATTAAAATTAATTTGTAAAATAAAATACCTTACTTTTTTTGAAGTATTATTTCTTCCAAAATTATAATGATTTCAATAAAAAAAAAAATAAAAATTGTTGCTGAGGATAGAAAATGGGTGCTGTAAAAAATGAAAGGTGGGAGAGCTTATGAGAGGGTTGAGAGGGCTGAGAGTAAGAGGAGAGAGCTGAGATAATTTAAAATGCCGATGGGTTGTGCAGGTTTTAAATTATCCCTTCAATGTCCCTAGCCGTTGGATCCGTTACGATCCAACGGCACACACAAATCCGGCACTTATAGTGCCGGATTGACTCTGCATGCAGAGTCCCATCAGTGCACGAATATCTTAATCCGGTACTCAAAGTACCATATTAAGAGATTCACTTGTCACCATTAAGTACAAATTCGGTATTTAAACTACCGGATTCTGCATATGTGGCAGTTAAATCTTGGAGTAAAAATACCGGATTCTATTGAAACAAAAATTCGGGTGTTTGAATATCGGATTGTAAGTCCTCTGACAAAAAAATGACATATCTTCGAAAATATTTTGAAAACCGGCATATATAGGTAAATATTTTTTAGATTTTGCATATATTAATAAATTGCCTAGCTATTTATTTTTCATAAGATTAAAATATAAATAAAATCATTCATATTATTATTGAAAAATTAAAATATTTTAGTTTAAAAATCTTATATAAGTTATTATACAAGTCTAAAAACGAGCTAATTCATTAGCTTAGGGGGCGTTCGGTATCACTGTGATTTTCTGGTTTTTTTTTTTTTTTTTTCAAATTTCAAAAAAATAAGTATTATAAAATATTTTTTAAAAAATATTATTTTTTATTTCTTTTATATTTATTCAGAAATATTTTGAAAACAAAAAATAATAAATTTTGGTTTTCAAAATCTTGTTTTTATTTTTAAAAAATAGAAAACGATACCGAACGGGTACTTAAATGAATTGAATGTTATCTAGTTAAAATTTAGTTTATCTGTTAAATATTTCTGAAAATTAAGGTGGAATTCAATTCATTTAACTTATTTATCAAATGAGTCAAAATGTATTTTTCTCAAGTAAATCATTAGCAACTCAATTTATTTGCAGTCCTAAGAGGATGTTGGTTGAAATATTTATTATAAGTTTTTATCTCTAAAGTTTAATAATTTGAATTTAGGTTAAAATGCATCAAAATGACATTATATATAACTAAATATTTTAAAAATAAATTTACTTCAAAATATAAATAGAGTATAATGAATGTATGAGGTACTAATATTATTCTTAATCAAATTAAAATACTAAATGCAATGTATAACACCACTAGTTTTTTATTTTTTTAGTACATTGCATTTATGGCTTGCAATATAACACCACTAGTTGACATCCTTGAGAGTTGAGAATTTTAAATACAATGGGTGTATGGTTAGTGTCTTTAATTAATCGTTGAGAGTGACTCAAGTACAGTCATTAGTGAGGTACTGCTGTACAACTGTCTGATGTGGACTTACAGAATTTGCTATTGTGGATGGCGTTCCCAAATTTCTCTTCCTTTCCTTTTCTTTTTTTTCTTTTTTTCTTTTTACTTTTTTCAGCATTTTAGAAGGCGGGCTATTTTATTGTTTAGCTTTATTTTTTTTTTCTCTTTTCTTAGCCAAAATCTATTTTCTGAATAGTAAAATAATATGATGATTCGATTTCAAAAAAAAAAAAAAAATAATAATAATAATAATAATATGACGAATTAATTTTTATATATTATATTAAGTTTACTTATTCCATTCAACTAAATATGAATTATTCACAATGAGATTTGCAAATTTGTATATAAAAAAAAAAATTTATGACCTGATCAAAAATTAAATTTTGATTAATAAGATAAATTTTTTTAAAGAAAATATAGATATTTTATCTCTAAAATGCTAATCTAAATTACTTTTGTGATAAATGAGCTTAGATATAGTTGGTGTTGTTATAATCAATTGTTTCAAAGATAATGAAATTATATATGTATCTGAATTCGATTAGATTTTGAATAATAGAATAAAATATTTAATTACTATTTTCAAATGTTTATACCCTAAATTAATCGCACTTAGTTTAGACATGCAAAATGCACAAATTTCACATCCATTAAAAAAAAGAAGAAAAAGTTATCATTGTATGTATAATAATAATAATAATAATAATAATAATGAAAATGAATCTGAGAAATCTCCTGTACAATTCAAAAGTCTAAGTTAAAGGATGGTGAAACTCAAACATTATATTAAGATAGCGGAGAATTCTTGTCTATACCGGATATATACATTATATTAATAAAATGAAGAAGAAAAAGTTATCATTGTATGTATAATAATAATAATAATAATAATAATAATAATGAAAATGAATCTGAGAAATCTCCTATACAATTCAAAAGTCTAAGTTAAAGGACGGTGAAACTCAAATATTATATTAAGATAGCGGAGAATTCTTATCCATACCGAATATATACACCAATCCAATAAGATAATAACACATAGAATAAAAAAAAGATATCGGTATATTTTCACTGGACAAAAAAAAAAAAAACTAAAAGAGTTATATTTACTAAAATATCTCATTACTCATTGATATGGTGTATGATATAAACTTATACACTTAATGTAGACAAAAAAATTTCTAAGCTTTAACACAATTTGTTATATTTCTATGTGAGGTTTTTTTTTTTTTTTTTTTTTTTTTTTTTTTTTTTTTAATTCTAACATCTCCTCTTGACACGTGCTAAACTCTTAACTAGCACGTGTCACAAACAAATTAAGGGCCGAACAAATTCTGATTGGCACATGTGTCAGGCTCTATTAACACATGGTTGTAAGCGTGATGGAACACAAAAGAGCACAAGAAAATTAGAATGCAGAGGTGACTCTAATATCATATGAGAAATTTTGAATTCAACCCAAAAGTCTAAGATATTGAGTGGTGAGACACAAATATTATTTTAAGTCTTGACACTATTTATTATATTTTTATGTGGAATATTTTTAACTCTAACAATCAAAATGAAAATTTAGGCAAGAGATGAGTTTTTCAATATTAAAATTATCATTGTATGTAAAAGAATTCATGTAGCTAGAGATGAGTTTTTCAATATTAAAAGGTCTAATGCATATTTTTTCCCCTAAATTTATTATTATTGGTCATTTTACCCCTTCAACTTTTAAATTAACCAATTTAACACTTAAAGTTATTAAATTGAACCTATTGAATACTTATTTCTACCAATTGGGGCGTGTTATTTTCACGCATGCTGATGTGAAAAATAACTTGACAATCTTTGACTTTTTATGGCTGATGTGGATAACTTTACTAAAAGTTTTTCATGTTGCACCCTTTTTTCTCACCGTGCACACGCAACACACTATATCGCTTCCCACTCCTCTTTGTTTTTCTATTCCCATTTCTTCATCTCCACCGTCGCTTTCAATGACGGAGCTAGAGGGCCGAGGGTGGTCATAACACCTCTTAACCTCCAAAATACAAAAAAATTTAGGTGTAAAATTATAAACATTTGGCTATATATTATATTTGGTCTCCCTTATTTTAGGTGAAAATTTTCTTTAAATATATAGAAGTTGACTTAATTATATATACCACCTTAATGTAAATCATAGTCTAAGAAATTTGGCCTCCCATAAAAAAAAATTCTGGCTCCGTCACTGGTTGCTTTCCTCTAGTAGCTGTTAACAAAACCAAAAGTTTTGAGACATAAAAATCAAATATTAATGGATAATACCACTTCATTCCAAATGAAAAAGAATTGACTTCATTTTTTGGGAGGATTTTTTTGTTGGTACCTGGGGAGTCTACTTCCTTGGGAGATTTTCATCATGGGCCTAATGAGGGACACACTCATGGGGTTGACACCACACTCCTAACCCAAAACCTTAAGGCATTGAGTTTATGGATCCTTCCTACTTATATGTTCCTCGTTAATCCCATTTATTTCCAATGTGGGATTTCACACTCTTGAAATCATAACAATCTCCCTCTCAAGAGTGAACTTCCACATTGGACTTGGGCTCCCCTTTGAGCGGAAGCTTTTTCTTGATTTAAGTATACGGCGTCACTTAGAGCCCTTTTACTTCCACCGATTTGGGCCCACCGGGAGTAACCTTGCTCTTCCACATGGAAGTGGCCACCACAGGATCCGACCACCGTCTCCATAATCGTCCCTGCCGAACCATCGGCTTTGATACCACTTGTTAGAATCACATGATTCTTTAATACTTTAACTCCCAAAATCTATCATGCTAGAGTTACTAAAGAGATTCAAATATAAATATATGTATCCATTATAATAGTAGAACCTTTGTGGAATGAACGAGTGCTCAGATAGCATGTATCACCTTCCTTAGTCAAATCCCTAATTTCTTAAGGTTTTTTAACTCTCTGTCTCTGATGGGTAGAGAATAGAAAGCGGCTGAATGATTTGACGTATTGGGGACCATAACCTAGAAGTCATTAAATATTGACATATTAAGATCTCATTAAGCCTATATGGGTCAGGAATGGGTATCTACCCATTAACCCCATACCAATTCTTGAAGTCTATGGGCTTTACATAAACAAATCACTTAAATCAAACCCACTTACAAAATAGCCTGTCAATATAATTGTTTCATTAAATATATAAACCCATATAATAGAGATTAAAACCTAACAATTACTTGTTAGAATCACATGATTCTTTAATACTTTAACTCCCAAAATCTATCATGCTAGAGTTACTAAGGAGATTCAAATATAAATACATGTATCCATTATAGCAGTCAAACCATTGCGGAATGAACGATGAACGAGTGCTCAGATAGCAAGTATGACATTCCTCAGTGAAATCCCTAATTTCTTAAGGTTTCTCAACTCTCTGTCTCTGATGGGTAGAGAATAGAAAGTGGTTGAATGATTTGACGTGTTGGGGACTATAACCTAGGAGTCCTTAAATGCTGACCTATTAAGATCCCATTAAGCCTATATAGGTCAGGAATGGGTATCCACCCATTAACCCCATACCAATTCCTGAAGACTATGAGTTTTACATAAACGAATCACTTAAATCAAATCCACTTACAAAATAGCTCGTCAATATAATTGTTCCATTAAATATGTAAGTCCACTTAATAAAGATTAAAACCTAACAATTTCCCATTTAGGTTACATATAAAACCTGAAACAATTATATCAAACAAATTCTTTACGTGTACACTTTTGTGCTATTTTCTTTAGACTTCTCTTTAGTTTCAATCTGGTCCATTTCTTACATCAATATGAGATCATGACAGCTTTCGTTACATACAAGCATAACTAAACCTTCCATGCTCACCATACTAATATATTCAATGACATAGATCAAGTATGGATGAGTGGCATGGAAATTACATGCAATGTGATTTCAAACATGCCTATTTCCAACTGGTCATACTTTATTCTTTAGAGAGATAAATCCAAAATTCACAAATAAATTCAGAGATATAGATAATGAAATGAATCATAAAACTTTATTATGCATAAAATAAACATGTAAAACATATCTTAAAATATAGAATATCCAAAAATAAAACTCTCACTAAACCAAGGTATTACAAAATATGCCTACACTCATATGAGTAGTGTGCTCATGAAAGACCTTAGGTGGCAAACCCTTGGTTAACGGATCCACTATCATGGAGTTTGTCCCTATATGTTTTATAAAAATCTGACCACTCTGAACTCTTTCCTTAACAAACAGAAACTTAATGTCAATATGTTTTGACTTCACAGAGCTTCTGTTGTTATTGGAATACAAAACTGCAGACTTGTTGTCACAGAATAATTTTAATAGCCTTTCAATGCCATTAACTACACGCAGTCCAGTGACAAAATTACGCAGCCATATCCCATTATTAAATGCCTCAAAATAGGCTATGAACTCTGCAGCCATGGTTGAAAAAGCTATGAGTGTCTGCTTGGCACTCTTCCAGGATATAGCTCCTCTAGCCAGCATAAAAACATAGTCTGAAGTGGATCATTTATTGTCTTGGCATCCTGCAAAATCGAAATCAGAATACCTAATGATCTCCAAATTGTCCGATTTCCTATAGGTTAGTATGAAATCCTTTGTTCTCTGCAAATACCGCATAACCCGTTTGGCTGTTTTCCAATGATCCAATCTTGGGTTACTTAAATATCTGCCCAACAGTTCCACTATAAATGCTATATCGGGACGGGTGTACACTTGAGCATACATCAGACATCCTATTACTGAGGCATAGGGAATCTTTTGCATCTCATTTATTTCAAGGTCACTTTTGGGGCACTAATTGAGACTAAACTTGTCTCCTTTAGCTATAAGTGTATCTCCCGGTGAACATCTTTTCATGCCGACTCTGCTTAGCACCCTTTCGATATAACTCTTTTGTGACAACCCAAGGATACCTTGAGAGCGATCTCGCAGTATATGTATGCCAAATACAAAAGAGGCGTCCCCAATATCTTTCATCTCAAAATTTTTAGTGAGAAATTTCTTAGTTTCGTGTAATAAGCATATATCGCTACTTGCCAGCAGTATGTAATCGACATACAACACCAGAAAGATAAACTTACTCCTACTAAACTTGTGATATACACAATCAACCACATTTACCTCAAAATCATATGAGGTAATTACTTGATGAAATTTTTAATACCATTGACGAGAAGCTTGTTTGAAACCATAGATGGATTTCTTTAATTTACAGACCATAGACTTTGAATCTTTGGATTCAAAATTTTCTGGCTAAACCATATAAATCATTTCATCAATGTCTCCATTAAGAAACATTGTTTTTACATCCATCTGATGTAGCTCTAAATCAAAATGAGATACAAGTGCCATTATTGTCCTAAAAGAATCCTTTGATGAAACTGGAGAAAAGGTCTCCTTATAGTAAATGCCTTCATTTTGAGTGAATCATTTGGTGACTAGACGTGCCTTATATCTTTCGACATTGCCTTTTGAATCCCTTTTGGTTTTAAATATCCATTTGCAACCAATGGGTTTCGCACCTCTAGGCAACTCGACAAGATCCCAAACGCCATTGTACTTCATGGATTTCATCTCATCTTGCATGGCATTGATCCAACGTTGAGAATTGGAACTTTGAAGAGCTTCGCAAAGGTTGATTGGATCATCTTCCGCTAAGCCTATAGAATCTTCTTATTCTAGGAAAAAACGATATAATCATATGGAATCGCACTTCTCCTTTCTCTATTGGATCTCCTTAATGGCACTTCTTGAGGTTGTTGAGTTTGCTTTATAGGAAGAACTTCATTGTTGTCTTGAACCGAAGTTGCGTTTTGAACAATGTCAGGAATTATTGCCTGATCATTGTAAATAGCAATATTAGGAAGATAAATAAATTTCTCTTCTTCAGAGACAACTTCTTCGTAAAAAAAAAACGTTCCTTAATTCTTCCCTTCCAAACTTTACATCCTCAAGAAATCTCGCATTTCCCGTCTCAAAGAAGGATCGGGCAGTGGGATCATAGAACTTAAATCCTTGAGAGTGTACTACGTATTCAACAAAGTAGCAACTAACCGTCTTAGAGTCCAATTTCCTTTCGTTAGGCTTATAAGGCCTTGCCTCAGCTGGAGATCCCCAAATGTGTAAGTGCCTTATACTGGGCTTTTTTCCAGTCCACATTTCATATGGGGTTTTAGTTACCGCTTTGCTAGGTACTCTGTTAAGGATATATACTGCAGTCTTTAATGCTTCTCCCCAAAGCGATTCAGGTAAATAAGAATGACTAATCATACTTCTCATAATGTCCTTAAGCGTCATGTTTCATCTCTCAGCGACACCATTCATACTGGGTTTTCCCTGCATAGTGTACTGTGGGACAATATTGCATTCCTTCAGGAAGTTAGCAAGGTGTCCTTGACATTGTTCTCCTGATCCATCATATCTTCCATAGTATTCTCCACCACTGTCATATTTGACAACTTTAATTTTCTTTCCAAGCTGAAGTTCAACTTCAGCTTTATAAGACTTAAAAATGTCTAAGGATTGAGACTTCTCACTTATTAAATATAAGTACCCATATCTGGAGTAGTCGTCTATGAACGTAATAAAATACTGTTGACCATTCCACGCTGCCGTAGGGAATGGACCAGAGATATCCGTATGTATTAGTTCTAAGACTTCTGTACATCTGTTGGCACCTAATTTCCTTATGTTCATTAATTTTCCATTAATACACTCAACACAGACTTGGAAGTCTGTTAAATCAAGGGAATTAAGAATTTCATCCGACACAAGCATCTGAATTCTCTGTTTAGAGATGTGACCTAAATGCTTGTGCCATAGGGTGGCAGAATTCTTAGTTAATTTACGCTTTGTACCTCTTGAACTAGTATGCAGAATTTCATTATGAGAAGAAATAGTTTCTAGCATATAAAGACGATTGTGAGGCCTAGCCCGAGCATTGGTCCGATCCGTTAGAGGGGATCGAAATGCTCATTTGGGTTTGTACTCACGATGGAACCATCAGGTTTGGATTGGTTGATTTTGAAAAGGTGCATTAGGAGTCGCCACCTTAATTTATTTTTTATTTGGAACAATATAAGGTAAAAACTCATTTTTTACTCTAATTATCATCCAATAAAAAAGTGCACTAGTCCTCGATTACTTAAGAGAATTCGGGGACTAGGTTTTCAGTTAATTTAATTAGTTTGGCAAATTTAATGCTTAATGGCTTAAAATGAATTTCATGAACAATTATAATGTATGAACCATTATTAAAGTAAAGCAATAAAAGAAATAATAGAAGCAATAAAAGAAATAATAGACGCAATAAAAGAAATAAATAAAGAAAGAAATAGAAATACTAAATTTACAATATAAATCAAATTAGGGGATACTCCCTCTAGCCCTTATGGGTTCTAGGAGAGTCACACATTCTCCAAGGTAAATAAATAAAACAAAGAAAAAAAAGATCTAAATAATGTGAAGAAGGTGAAAGAGGAAGAAAGTTTATTTTAATTGGATTTGATGCTTTAGACAAGCATGCCTACGTATCCCTTTGAATGTGAATCAAAATCTACGTAGTTCGCCCTTATTGCGAAGGGAGTTTGTTTAGTTTGAGCATTTTATCATGTTTCAGATTGATTGATAAAAAGATGGGTTGATTAATTGATTTAACCAAATTAATTGATTACCAAGTTGTTAATTAAGTCAGGTTCTAATTAACAAACATCGATTAAAATGATGAAAGAAAAGGGAACATGCAAAGAATTCTTAAGGGGAAAACAATAAAGCAAGCAAGACAAGTAAAAGAAAATAAAACCAAAGGAAAGAAAAAAAAAAGATGATAAATAAACAAATAAAAGAAAAAGAAAGAAAATAAATACCTTATGATGGAGGAGACTTGTCTCGGTCGGCGGCAGACTTGCCTCAGACGACGGGCGGTGACTTCCTTCGGGTGGCGGGAAGCTTGCCTCGAATGACGAAAAACTTTTAAATTGATGGTTCGGCTTAGAAATTCGCAACCCAATCTTGCTTTGCAAAGTAAGGAGCAATAGCAAAGCAAGAAGAAAAAGAAACTTTAAAACTAGATGCTCTTTCCTTTCGGACCAAGCTTAAAAGAATGCTTGCTTTGAGATCGGGAGGAGATCAAACAAGTTCATGGTGTCTTCAATGAGTTGAGAGGGTCTCCTTTATATAGGGAGAAGTTTGGAGGTTGAAAACACAAAGTTTCAATGTGGGATTTGGTGTTCTGACGCTCAAAACCGTACACGAGGGTTCTGGGACCACACACGGAACTTCTGGGACCGCATAGAAGCTATGGTGACCACATAGGCTAAGTGATGACCGCATAGGGACACTTTTGAACTGCACACAGGCTGTGCGGAACCACACAGCCCGTGTGGGTCACTAAAGTGGCCTGTGCGGTCACTGGTTGCCCGGTTTCGCCGTTTTGACCAGTTTCAACTCTATTTTTTGCGATTCCAGTTGCGTTGCGCTCCATATTCAATCCTGGATGATCTAAGGATGATTTAGAGGCTTGAGAGATGGGTCCCGAGTCCAAGGCTCGAATTCCCAATTTTTATGATTTTGGAGATTTTTGGCGATTTCGGCTTCCGGAGGTCTGTTTACCGAGCCTAGGTGCCTCTAAGGTTTGGTTGTATACCAGAGGGTGTAAAATTAAGGGTTCACAACAATCAATTAAAATACTGGTACCAATAACATTAGAACTTAAAGAAACATTAACTTTATTATTTCCAAAATCACAAGAGTATCCACTTTTGTTCAAACTGGAAACAGAAAGTAAACTCCATTTAAATGACGGAACTATAAATGTTTCAACTAAATTCAAATAACAACCAGTTTTTAAAAGTAATCTAAAATGCCCTATAGCTTCCACAATGACTTTATTTCCATCGCTCACATAGATGAATCTTTCAGCATCAATTGGAGGTCGGCTCCAGAGGCAACCCTGCATAGACATCCTTATGTGAGTAGTAGCACTAGAATCTATCCTCCAAGTGTCTATAGGTACAAAAGCTAAATTAGCTTCAGAACAAACTAAAGTGAGAACCTTACCCTTCTTTACATGCCAGGCGGCGTATTTGGAACACTGTTTCTTCATTTGTCCTCCCTTATTGCAGAAAAAAAGGTGAATTCATAACCCTGCTTCTTCACCTTTTTCTGCGAGGGTGTTCTATCTGCAGTATCCTTAGCCCTCTTCTTTTTCTTATTATGAGAGGTTGATGCTAAGTGAGCACTTTCTGTCTTATCTCTCTGGTTCATTTCCTCTTCTTGCACACATTGTGATATGAGCTCATTAAGAGTCCATTTATCCTTTTGAGTGTTATAACTCACCTTAAATTGACTGAATTGCACAGGAAGAGAAATGAGAACTAAATACACGAGTAAATCTTCATTTATCTCTAACTTTAATGCTTTTAGTTTTCCAGCAAGATTTGACATCTCCATTATGTACTCCCTTATGTTTTCTTTTCCCTTGTACCTCATAGAAATCAGAGCAACCAAATGGTTACTTGTTTCCAATTTCTCATTTTTGGCAAAATATTGTTATATTGCCACAATGGATTCTTTAGCATTATTGCTCTCAGAAATAAAGCCCCAAAACGCTTCCAGTATGGAACGTTTCATGATCGTTAAACTCATGCGGTTAAAGCGATTCCATTTCTCAACTTTGGCCTTATTTGAATTATCCTCAGTTAGAACGGGTCGCTCCGTCCTTAACGCAAGGTCTAAATCCATACAGCCGAGGACGATTTCTACGTTCTCTTTCCAGACCTTAAAATTTGTACCATTTAACATATGAATAACACTGATTTGAGTAGAAACATTGTTTGTAGTTGTTGAAACTATATCCATTATATGCATCAACCAATCAACAATCAAATGCCAAAAAATCCATATTGAATTTATGTCTGTGAATAGTAAAAGCAACTAAATGGAATTTAAATATAAAGCAAATTTTCAGTGGCATTAATTAAATTCCTTTTCTACCTCTCGTTGTTTCGATATAAAACAATTTCATCAGTATATTGTTGTTTGATTGTGGACCAATGAGAACAATAGAACACGCAATAAAATTTTGAATTCAAATATAACAATCGACTGCCACTGTATTTTTTTTTTTTTTATTTTTTTTAAATTCAAATCCTTAACAATCCATATAAACACCATGGATCAAACAAAATAATTTTTTAATCCTAATAACCTAACATGATATGGACTCTGGTACCACTTGTTGATACCTGGGGAGCCCGCTTCCTTGAGAGATTTTCATTATGGGCCTAATGAGAGACATACTCATGAGCTTGACATCACACTCCTAACCCAAAACCTTAAGGCATTGAGTTTATGAATCATTTCCACTTATATGTTCTTCCTTAATCCCATCTCTTTTTAATGTGAGGTTCCACACTTCTTAATATTTTTAATTATATATATATATATATATATATATATATATACAAACTGGAGCTCACAAGAAAGTCCCAATGCCAACAAATTTCAAAATAATAATTCCCATAAAATGGATCAAGTAAGAAATCCAATTAGTCTAATTCTCCAAGAAAAAAAAAATCCAGGGGATGAAAGGGTTTTTAATTTTTGATTTTCATTTTATAATTAAACAACAAGAAATTGAGATATAACAATAAATACCTTTAATTGAATATCAAACAAGTGATTACCCAGATTCAATTCTCTTAAACAAAGCATAATCTATAACAAAAGAAACTAAAAAAGAGGAAAATAAAAAGAACTGATCTCATGAGAAGCATAAGGGGAAACAAAACTGTTAGGAGTGATGGCACAAAGTTTTCTCATGCACCAGCTTTCACTAAATTGAAACTCATAATCAACCTTATTTTGGTTGTTGTGCTGATTAATTAATGAAGAAGAAGAAGAAATGGGAAAAACAATCGATGACCCAATTTTCATTGTAGAATCCATAGTTGCAAAACAAAGACAACACAAAACAGAGCTATTATACTTCAATTCCTCAAATTCTTCAAAACCAATAGACAGAGTGAATCAAAGAAATGGGTATTTTGCGAGTGAGAGATTTAATTTCTTCAAGAATAAGCAAGTGAGTTTCATATAGAGAGAGAGATAGAGAATCTGAGAGGAGATAGAAAAAGCAAGAGGAGAATGGTCTGAATTAGGGATTTTAGATGAATTGGGGATTTTAAGTATCATTTAATTAAAAAAATTAATTTTAAATCCACGTCAGACATAAATTTTAGTTATGACTCGCCTAATTTATGCGTGCTTCCAGGTGCGTTGCTGACTAAATAATTAGGGGGTCAGTAGGTGTAATTTGCTAAGTTGGGTAATTAAATTGGTTATTTTAAAAAGTAAATAGGCAAAATGACCAACGGTACCAAGTTCAAGGGTAAATTTTGCATTTGGCTATATTAAAATTACAAGAATTTCAGTATAGCATGCAATGTGCCATTTAAAACTAGTTGCATTGTGAGCATGCAATGTGCCATATTCTACTATATAAATAAATTAATTAATTAAAATGTTACTTTTAGTTTCAGTTAGTACCTGTGCTAGTAGTTCTTATCCTTAAGAAATCTGAGAGATTAAAGAGTGACTTTTTTAAAATGTTGAGACCAAGTCATTAATTTAAACAAATTTCAGAAATTAAATCGTAAATTATCCTAATAATAATGAAAATGAAAGATCTGCGACCCATTTCTCTTTGCAACGTTCTTTACAAAATTGTTGCAAAAGTTTTGGCAAACAGATTTAAACATATTCTTTCTCGAATTATTTCAGACAGTCAATCTACATTTGTACCTGGTAGGTCTATCAGTGATAATGTCATGATTGCTTGTGAGGTTCTGCATTTTATGAAACAGAAGAATAGGGGTTTGGTTGGGGAGGTGGCTTTGAAATTGGATTTCAGTAAGGCTTATGATCGAGTGGATTGGGCTTTTCTGCAAAGCATGATGTCATTGATGGGGTTTGATCATGTTTGGATAAAGTGGA
Source organism: Vernicia montana (assembly GCA_949750685.1). NCBI lineage: Eukaryota > Viridiplantae > Streptophyta > Magnoliopsida > Malpighiales > Euphorbiaceae > Vernicia > Vernicia montana. The sequence continues at coordinate 4,271 of CATKHJ010771684.1, read as the reverse complement.
TAATGCTTTGTGTCACCACAGTTCAGTATTCGGTCATGGTTAATGGTTCTGAGGTAGGCCCAATTATACCTGGTAGAGGTCTACGTCAAGGTTGTCCTCTTTCTCCCTACCTTTTCATAATCTGTGCTAAGGGGTTGTCTGCTCTAATTCGGAAAGCTGAGGAACTGGTGCTCTACATGGGTGCAAGGTGAGTCATTCTGCCCCTAGCATCTCTCATCTTTTTCTTTGATGATGACAACTTTCTATTTTTTAAAAGCACCACTTCTGAGGCGAATGTAGTACAGTCTATTCTAACCAAGTATGAGAACATGTTTGGTCAAGCAATTAATTTCAACAAGTCAAGGATCATGTTTTCTTCTAATTTCAGAGTAGACAAGCAAGCTGAGATAAAAGGTATGTTGGGAGTTTCTAATCCAGTTAGCACTGGCAAGTATGTCAGTCTCCCATCTGTTGTTGGTAGATCTAAAAGGGCCATCTTTAGTTTTTTAAAAGATAGGATTTGAAAGCTTATTAAGGCTAGAAGTCGAAGCCCTTATCTCGTGCAGGGAAAGGAATTCTAATTAAAATTGTAGCCCAAGCAATTCCTATGTATTGTATGGGTGTGTTTCTTATTCCTATTTCTGTTTGTGAATAAATTCAATGCATGTTGAATTCTTTCTGGTGGGGTTCGGGTATGAGCGATTCAAAAGGAATAAGGTGGCAAAGCTGGTCTCGTTTGTGTCATAGCAAAGAACTTAGTGGTATGGATTTTTGTGATTTTCAAGCTTTCAATTTCGTTCTTCTAGGCAAGTAAGGCTGGAATTTCTTAGCACAATTAAACACTTTAGTAGCTCGTTGTGAACCCTCAATTTCGCACTCTCATGATGCTGTCGCAGCTTAACACATGCTGAATCTCATACGCTACACAGAGCCGGTATGATGGTCCTGCTAGCCGGTTAGCGGGCAGGGGTCAAGGGGGCAGCGCCCCCAAAAGGTAAATGATTTATTTTATTCCAACACAGACAGACATCACTTTTTCAACCCTGATCGGACTTTCTGTACTAGACAACGTTTTTCTAAAACTGACCGGATTTGTCCCAAAACTGACTGCCAATCTGTCCGATAATTAATTTCAGATCCACCGCCACTATTCGATAATTTTTCAGACTTCAAAATATTTCGAAAATTGACCCGGAACCCCCGAAAACTGACCTGAAAAACTCCAAAAACCGAACTGGAGGGCGAAAAAGGCCCGGAGCCCGAGGCAGCTTGCTGACATCCGCGGGCTGCCTACGCGCATCCGCGAGGAAGTCTCGAGGACTCCACTAGATGCTTCGGCAGACGCACTAAACGGCTGGAGAATGTCGTGCATCGTTTGGCGCGTCCACGACTGACTCGTGTCAGACGCTTCAGTATGAGGCTGATGTGTCAGTCCCTTACTGACATGTCCGCCAGAGGCTCTGGCGGAAGTTCGCGAGCGCGTCTTGCAGACGTCCTCTTTTTCTGCCAAATTACCCTTTTACCCCTCCCCTTTTCCACTTTTTAGGCCATTTTTGGTCTTTTTCACCCCCCCATATGCTCCTATAAATACCCCATATTTTTCCTTTCAAATCACACCTTGAGCATTTGTTGATTGTTATCCACTTGCTCTCTTCTCTCTCTCTCTCTCTCTCTCTAATTAATTTTCTCACTTATTTTGAGTAATCACAATTAATTAATTAATTAAAAATTAATTTTAATTAATTAATTAACTTTTTTTAATTAAGTCTTCACTCAATTTGGTTAATTAATCCTTTTAATTAATCACTTTAATTAAGTAATCTTTTTAATTAATTAAAATTAGGTAATTAAGCAATCAAATTAATTTTTTCAAAAATCAACCTTGTTTTACTAAGCGAAATTCCGATTCGGCAAAACCACTCTCCCACCACTCAAACCCAAAAAGAAGGTATAATCTCTTACCCTCACTCAAACCTCAAACTAAACCAAACCAATCAAATCTGACCGATTCTTAAACCCCCTCCACCTCGTTGTGGAATGAACTACGTGGATTTTGATCCCCATTCAATGTGGTACATAGGCAAGCTTGGAATCTAAATCCAAGTTGCAAATCTAAATCTCAATCAATCTCCTTTCCCCTTTTATTTTCTATGTAAACATCAATTTATATTTTCCTTGTAAATTTTAAATTAATGCAATTAGTTAATTATTTTTGGAGTTAAGGAGTGATTTGTGGTTCTCCTAGAATCCATAAGGATTAGAGAGAACACTCTTCTTAACTTGTGGATGTTTAAATACTTGTCCTTTATTTTTTCACATATTTCATAAATATGCCATGATCATGCATTATAAATCGTCATTAATACTTGTCATTCATGAAATTAATTTTCAAAGTCAAATTAAACTAAAGAGCCAAAACGAGATTTTAAAACTAAAAACCTAGTTCCCAAGCTCAACTTGGTTCAAGGACTAGTGACTTTTATCCTTGGGTAAATTAATCAAAGATTAATAAATTAGAGTCAAGTTGGGTTTTTCCTTAATTTTTCCATTTAAATAAATTAGGGCGGCGACTCCCGAATTCTTTTCAAAAATCAAATCAATTTTCTAAGGCGATAGCCACTTCCAATCGTGAGCACCGAAACTCGTACCTAACCTCCCTTAAAAATCGCTTAGTCTTTCCTTAAGGCATTTCATAATTTCCCGAATGAGGGAAGAGGCGTTCGGGCGAGACTTCACAGTTGGCGACTCAGCTGGGGACTAGTTACCACCCTTTTCAATAAAAGGAAAGCAAATAAGAGGATTATTATTTGGTTAAGGATTTTTTTTTTTCCAAAATAATCTCCATTTGACACTTGAGTTTAATTTGATTTTCATGCATCACTTTGCATAATAAAGGCTTCTTGCCTAACCCTAGATTTAGGAAAATTTTTGGATGGTGAGTAGCATTGGCTCGACACCTCTCTTTGAGTATGTTGGGAGATAGCGAAAGTATTCCAGCCCGCGACGAATCCCCGGTCATTTCGGTGGTGTAACGAGCAATCCGTACTGTTGGACCCACGCGAATCTCTTTGACTCACATGTGGTTAGGTATATTGATACTCTAGTGGGACGGGGACCTTCAAACCAAGCTACCCTTCACCCTTATGCATATAGTTGCCTTAGTCTTGGACTCTAGGTTTCATGTACTCTTGTGCATATTCCCATGAAATCTTTTTTGGCATGCATCATGACATAACCATGCATACAAACCTCGCGTCTAGGTTATGCCTTGAACCAAGTCTTATCACCCTGTAAATAAAAATCGGTGATCCGTCACCCAAAAAAACCCTTTTAACCAATAAATTCGATGAAGAGAATCCTTTCCTGATATACTATTGCATCTGCATATCCTTTTTCCAATGTAAATTCTTACCCTTCCTTTTCCTATTCTTTTGAAGGTACCGATGACCAACTCAATCAATATGGATACCATAAACACCCTCCTTATCAACCTCCTCAAAAAGCAAGAGGGGAATTTTCAAGCCAGCCTCAACTTTGCCCTCAGTACTCAACAAGCCAATTTCAGCAAAGTTTTAGCTACCCAACAAACCAATTTCAACTGAGCTCTGATTGCTCAACAAGTCAGCTTCAACAATGCATTGGCCCATCTTACTAAAGCCTTGAGCTCTCAAAAGCATACCATGAACCAAATCAAGTCAAATCTAATGGCTCCAAGCCCTTTGACCGCACCTCATGTTAATCAGACCAACATCACATCCCTCCATTTTGCTAATCAAACCAAGTCAAATCTAATTAATTTAAGTTTCACTGCACTCCATCCTAATCAGACCAATACCGTAGCTTTTCCCATGATCAATCGACCTGACACCTCCCCTTTTTCGACCAACACTTCATTTGATCCAAATGCTGCAACCATATCAAATCCTATCTTTGGACTGATCCATGATAAATAAGTATCCAAAAATTCCACACAACTAATCCCAAATACTCATGCCAACCCAACCCCTGTTATTGATCTGACCAATAATGGAGGAGCTCCCAAAGTTTCATATTGCCAAACACCAAACTTGACCTTTCTCCTTCATTGAATCCTTTTCAAGGAACGGGAACCTCTACCTAGCCAAACATTAAAAGGCCCATCAAACTACCCTTGAAGCGCAACACTACTGTGCTCCAACAAGCTCACACAGTTGGAAAAAGATGCAAGAATAGTAACCCTTGTGCTTCCACTTCTATTATCTCCACCAAACAGAAAGGTAGAGAGGTAGCTACTATCACCAACCAACAACCCT
>CATKHJ010771569.1:0-19247 GCA_949750685.1 Vernicia montana | reverse complement strand
TAATAATAATTATTATTATTATTATATATATAAGGAAAAATAAAGTCGGGTGTAGATATTTTTATTTAGAGGTTGATATGAGCAAGCTGACTTTTTTTTTTCCCACTTGAATACGGATTTCTGTTTATGGAAACGAGTTTTTAACTTTTTTAAATTACAGAAACGTGCCCGAAACGTTTTGAAAACTCACGGAAACGTGCCCGAAACGTTTTTCAAATTACGGAAACGTGCCCGAAACGTTTCGGACAAGTTTCCGTGAGTTTCCAATTAGGAAACGTTTCTGAAACGCGGAAACGCGACCTCCTGAGAGTTTCCGTGCATCATAGGCTATCATCACTAGTAGTTTTGACTAAAAAAAACTAATAAATATTTAGGTAATTTTTGATATGAGAGAATTCTAAAAGAAATATTTAGTCAAAACATTATCATATATATTTTTTTTATTTTTTTTAATTTATGATCATACCATCTTTCTCGTTTTATTTGTATGTAGTACGATTTTCATATGAATAAATGCAAAAAATATCAAAGTAATGTTTGGTACGAGAAAATATTAAAAAATTATTTAATTTATTTAATAAATTAAGTTGGAATATGTTTTATTTAATAAATTTTTTATTTAAAAGTATTATCACTCCTATTTTTAAAAATAAATAAACATTTATAATTTCTAAAAAATTTTAGCATTCTCTCATACTTACCTTAGTATTCCTTGCATCCATTCAATTAATTAGATTGGCGTTGTCCATATAATTGGTCATAGTTATAAAATTTGTCATGATTTTCAAGTTTTAGGGGAGGTTCTTTTAAACTCATTTTCTTCAAGTAAACTTTTCTCACATGATTCTTTTTCTTTTCTTTTCTTTTCTTTTCTTTTCTTTTCTTTAGTCAATATGTCTAAAAAGATTTTATGGATGATAATTGATAGGTATACCAAATTAAATAATAAATTCATTTTCACCTGTATATTACTTTTCTCTATAAATGCATCTTAAATTAATTAAAGTACATGCATTTTCTACCCAAAAATAAAGGACATATACATTGACACCACTCCAATTTTTCTTTTTTTTTTTCTTTTCTTTTTTTTCCTTTTCAAAGCTATCTAATGATTTGAAACTTCTCTTTCAAAGTTTTTCTTTCGTTTTTTATTTTAAATTATTGCCAATTAAAAAAAATTAGCAGTAGTTCCATTATTTCACTTTTTCATAATTTTTATTTATTTTAATAAATACGAATATACTCTTTGCTGATTTATTAATATTTTTTTTTTGGTGTGTTTTTATTCTTTATGATGAGAGTTATTGGTTTTTCTTTCATATAAATATTTGTTTTTCAATTTTGAAGTTATTATTATTCCTATATAGAATTGATGTTGAAAATTTCAATGAAAATGATAAACTATATATTTATAATTGTGCGACCAGACTCATTTGAAGACATAAAAGTCATATTGTGACATGATATAGCCACTGAATAGAGTGTGTTTACCGCTGTTTTGCCGAGTCAATTACTCTGTCAATATGATTGTCTTTTTTACTTATGAAGATTATTATCATTTAAATTGAATTCAATAACATGATTTATCGTTTATAAAATTTTATATTTTATTTATTGTCATTCATGTAATATTTTTATGAATGAGAATTATTTTTTTCATTAATAAAAAAATGATTTGGAACTTAAGAGTACAAGTTGTTTAACAATTACTCTTTTTATTTTTATTTTTTTTATCTATTTCGTTTAAAATAATTATACAAAATTGAAAAATTGTTAAATAATTTCACTAATAAAAAAAAAAACGTATTACTAAATTATATTTTTTAAGAAATGTGTAAGTCATTGAGTATTTAGTGAAAATAAATTTTGAAGTATGTTTAACTCCTCAAAAAAAAAAAAAATTAAAACATCAAATAAAAAGGAATGGAGAGAGTTCAAAGGAGTACAATTTTTTTTTTAATGATAAAATTTTTTGAGATTTTAGAAGTATTTAAAAGATTATAAGAACTATTAGAAATTTGGGATGTATTTTTTCCCCTAATTAAAAAAAAAAAATGAATGGATTAAAGAATTTGTATAATAGTGACAATCACAAGTAGACAAGGGTTTTGCTAAAACTCTGGCCATTAGTCACTTCATCATCCTCTTTCTATTATTAATTATTGAATTGAAAGGGCATGTGATGAGGTAACACAAAAGACCTCTTTTGTTCATGTCTTTGTCTATTATTCTCATTTTATATCAATCACTTTCTCTTTTTTTTCCCTTAAAGAAAATTAATTAATTAAATAGAAACATAGAATTCTTATTCTCTCTCTCTCTCACTAACATGTGATTTGATGGTCAAAGATGGATTATATAAGAAGTAACATGGTTATAAAAGATAATCAAATTAATTAACTAATTAATTCTTAATTTATAATAGAACATGCATTTCTATGTACAAACAAATGCCAAATCACATGCAACTTTAACATTATATCCATTGAATTGAATTTCCATTTGCTTAATAGGAATGCAATGGCTAATTTGCAACCATTTTGGATGACAACCACATTTTTTTTTTATTAGAAAGTTCAATGAGCTGAAATAACATTGTAAGTTATACAATATGTGTAGCCTTCTCTTTTAATATATTTCATTAAATTAGTGATAACTTTTTATAGTTTGGAAGATTCAAATTTGAAACCTTTCACTTCTCACAATTTTAAAGAGGATGAAAAAATTAACATGTTTTTACGCAAGAATGACACGCATAAATCGAAAAATGACAACCACATTAACTACTCATTAATTACAATGATATTATTAAAAATCTTGGAAAGGACTTTCAAAATGCTAATTTAGGAGGCATATTTCAATCATTTTCATAAAATATTTCATTTTTTTAGTAATTTTATCCATAATTATTAAATCATCACTAAATTTTAGTATTAGTACTTAATTCCATTTTTTTTTTCATATAAAATCACTTAATCTTAATTTATAATCCAATAAGGTTACAATTTCCTAATTTCTATTGAATTTTAGTTAGATTTTTTTTGTATGCTAGTTAAGTAGTATATGTCTATATCTATATTATCTATATTAAATATAGATAATTATTTGACATTGAGAAAATTGTTTTTCCAAAGTATTATTTTAAATATTATTAAAAAAATGATTTTAAAATGTTATTTAAAATTTTTTAAATTTTTATAATTAGAACATGTAAAATTTATTTTAAAAATTTTAATAAATATTTTTCTTAAACAATAGTTGAAAATTGCCCCTATGTAGTTTAGATAGACAATGTATAGATTAGGTCCACAAGAGGTGGGATTGAAGGGGCAGCATTTAGACAAAGGATAATGCTATATTTTGAGTTTGTTTCATGATAAGAGTAGTCCAAAACAAAAAGGACACACATTATTCATTTACATATATTTGTTAAAGAACATATATAAAAATGTTTCATTATTAATTAATTAAAGTCCACAAACAAACAGCTTATCAAATCTTGACAAAAGAGATAGAAAAAATAAAAATAAAAAGTTTGCCATGAATGTTTTATTTTGATCCCACCACTATAATCAAGAAATGATGATAGTGAGGATTAGGGATTATAATGAAAATTACTTTCACTTGAAAAAAGAAGAAAATGCCCCCAATATGACATTTAACTGCTTTACAGGTTTTTTATGGTGGAGACACAAGAAACATCTCTATTTATTTATTTATTTATTTATTTTTGCAAAATGAAGAATTATTATTTTTTAGATATCGTTTGGTTTGCCATGACAGACATACTTTTTGAAAAATGTATTTCTCAAAAAGTTAATTTCTTATTTCTCAAGAAGTGTAACTTATTAAGTGTTTGATTTACATATTAATTTTTTAGGAAATATTTTCTTTTTATTTGGCATATATTGCTTTTTCCTAAGAGATATTCATCATAAAAAATTATAATATCCTTATAATTAATTTATATGTGCAATTGTTAGGATTGAGCATTCGATCGATTCGGTTCAAAATCGAACCGAAATAACTGAACTTATAATTTATCTGAACCGAACCGAACTTAAATTTTTATAAAATCAAAAAGAAAAAGTTTGGTTCGGTTTGACTTTTTTTTTAATGAACTATATATATATTTTTATTAATAATATATTATATATATATACTAAAATTATATATATATATATATATATTAAAATTTCGGTCGGTTCAGTTCAAATCAAATTTTTTTTAATAAAAACCAAACTGAAATTTAATTCGATTCACTATTTAAAAACTGAATTGAACTAGTCGATTCGATTTTGTTCACCCCTAGCACCTCTAAGTAAGTTATTTAGTATACAACAGGGAAAATTGGACAATCAACTTCTCATTAATTTTTTTTATATAGTGCAAACCAAACATTCTAAAAATATATACTTCCTAGAAAAAAGTTATAATTTCTTTCTCTACTTATCCCATACTAAATAATACCTTAGTTAGTTAGAGTAAAACTTCCTTATTAACAAGGCTACTCCTCGATATTAAAATTATTGTTCTTTAAATGATAGCTACCTCTTTTTCTTTAATTCTTTAATTTTTTTACATTGAAAGAATTTTCAATTTTATTATTTTTATTCTACTCAAATTTGATTAATACTATTTGAATAGTTCATTTCCCATTAATTTTTATATAAAAATATTTCTAATAATTTATATTTATAAAAATTTAATAGTCTTATAAAAATATTTAAAAATCCTTTTGTAACACTACATTCTATAAATTTTAGAAAATTAACATTATAGTAAATATAATTAATATGGAAATTTTTTTATTTAATAAAAATGTTTTGCAACAAAATAACACAAACAATAATCATTGATTTAAAAAAAAAAAAAAAACAAAAAAAAACAGTTGTATGCAATTATAATCACTATTCACTAACACGGTAACTCCTCAATTCATTATTCAAAATCTTTACACTTTCTTTTCCTTTATCTAACTCATTGAATCATTATTCAAAGTTTTAATTTAATATTAATGGATATCATAACTCATGTTAGATGTGTGTATTATAATAATGTGAGCATGCATGTGTGTAACAATAATAAATTTTAATAAGAAATAAGAAAAATAAGTGAAAAGATAAAAAGCTATCATAATGGCTGCTCAAGCTTACATACTCTTTATTTGGGCTTGAAGATGAACAGAACAAAATATCATTGTAGAATTTCTATTAGTCTTTTACCAGACCTCAAATGCAGAAAAATTTGTTGGAATTTAAAATAAAAAAATAAAAAAAAATCTTTTCATCTGAAATCTTTCAAGGATGGGGCAAAAATAAAATACAAAAACCAAGAAAAATTCTACTTTCAAGACTCAAGAATTCATGTTCAAAATTCTCTCTGCAAGCAACAAATCATCTGGGGTTGTGACCTGCAAATCATGAAAGGATTCAGCATATCAGTACAGTAAATGAAATATAAACACAACCAGTTTCTATCATCCATCAAGTGAAACAATTTAGATCACGGTTTTAAATATAGGCCATTACGTAGCATATTGAAACAATTTGTAACGGTGAATCACCATGACAGTTACACACTGACATGGCTGATACTGGAAATTCTCTAAACAAATTCATGGTAGAACTGACAGTGAGTCCGTGACCATTACACTTTGGCTGTGACACTTGTGCCTACACTTCGACCGTGTCAGTGATTTAAAATCTTGGATTAGATAGCTGCAATACCTTGATGTTTGTGTAAGATCCTTCAGTGATGAAAACAGGATGTTTAAGGTGCTCCACGATAGACACATCATCAGTGACTTCAAGACCACCTCTGCAGAGAAATATACCGTGTCAAAATCTGTTCATTGTTTAGCATTTAGGATTTCAATTAGTGAAAATAGAAAAAACCTCAGACAAATATGGCTTTTACAAGAACATTTTTTGCACAAATATTTCATTGATTAGGAGATTAATTTTAAGCAGTTAGTACTTTTAGAAAATCGAATTAGGCAGTTCATACTTTCAGTAAATAGAATGTATGGTTTGCCCATCACTGATTAACCTTAAAATATTCTATTATTGAAAAGGCCATTAAGAATATCAAGCAGACCAGTTTCGTCTAACCATATACCACCAAAGCCATCAGCGTTTTACAAGTTACTCAGAGATAACAAAACCCCTTTGGACCCAACTCTCTGATCCTCAACTAATACATACCATGTGCTTACACACATGTAGAGAGAAGCACAACTGCACTGATCAACTAATCAATGTATAATGTCCATTTTTCATAGACCAAAATCGCATGCAGCAAGATATATAGCACCTTCATATCAAATATTACTAATACAGTGAGTTTTGGAACCAAAGCATATGGCACACTATTGTAGTCAGATTACAGAAAACGTCGGCTAATATATCCTGGTATTTATGTAAAAGATCTCTGATATGTTGATGTGATATCAAAATATACTGAGATAAATAGTTCCGGATTATATCTTTCTGGAAAGATCTATAGCAGCAAATGACAAAAGCATAAAATACCTGTTCACAAGCTCAAAGCCTTTTTTAAGCAATTCAGGCTTCATCACCTGTACAAAAGAAACATACATAAATAGCTATTCAAGTAGTTAAATTCCTTTTAAATAATGTAAATTCTTTTATAATAAACCTGTGGGGTTTGCATTTCCCAAAGTGTTTTGCGGTCAAGAGTTTTCACTACAAAAGAATCACTGTTTGCCTGCATTCAGAGAGGAAACATATTATAAAATCCATTAGGTGAAAGAAATAATAGTGGGTATTGGATGAATAGCATGCCTAAATTATATATATATACATATATAATAAGCTCAGTATATCAGTTGAAGCCTTGAATGTTTTGCGAGGCAATACAGGCAAGTGGGAACAACATATAATACTGTTTCTTTAGACTAACTTTTCTAGAAGCTATATATTGCTCTCAAACAATGAACAAAAAGTTGACACATTAAAATAATTTAGGAATACGTCACATACAGAATGGAAAATGAAAGGCCTATAGGAGGGAAAAATCTTTTTTAGCTACTATGCAAAAAGGCACTCAAATGGAATGCACCAAAGCCAATGTTAATACTGTGGATTCATAAATATGACAATGCATTATGATCAATCAACTGTTTTTCACGTGGTATTTATTAGTTACTTCCTTGAGATTAATTAATTTACCAGTGAGATTTTCTGAAACATCATTTCCAAACAATAAGATTAAGCAATAGAAGACATAAATACATGAAGTAGGAAAAAATAATCAGTCTATAAATCATAGTCTATTAAGAGTCCAAGCTCTTTATTAAATAAGGCTTAGTGGCGCACAAATGAATAGAACTGGCTATGCCACTGTGTACATGGTAGAAACATTAGTTAAAAATTTAAAATGAATAGAACTGCATGTCCATTCTAGAGACTGTGATGCCAGATTATTCCTAGCTATTCTAATCCATTTGATGACTCAAAACAGTTTTTCCAGTTTATACAAATATAACAAAAAAAAAAAAAGATATCTTCAATAGTGAAGGATTTTTAACTTCTAATTATTACTAAATACCTCCTTGATTGTGGCTTTGACAGGAACACCAAGCACAGCTGCTCCATTTATCCAAGCATCTTTGAGAACCTAATCACAAGTAATATGGCCATTTAACTTGGAAAGTCAAATCAAGAATGAAGTACAAAAGTAGTTAACAACAAAAAAAAGGTGGGGAAAAAGAAAAGAAAGTTCCATGATAACATCATGATAACTTATACATTTAAAGTTATGGATTGGAGAATGAATTTGAACACCATAAGTTGCATTCATATTTTCGTATCACAAGTAAATACCATCTGTCCCATTGAACCCAACCTGCTATAATATCTTCCAGAGACAATGTGGGATGTACTATTCAAACCAAGATACACTCCCAGAAAGTAAGGTCCACAGTGGTTATGCACCATGACCCAGCATTACATAGATACGTGTTCCTGAATCCAACATTATTCTTTCTTTCTTTCTATTTGTTAACTTTCTTTCATCACTTAAAATATAGTGCTGCATAAAAGTGATCCTGCCTACAAACTTTGTTCTATAAACAGTTAAGTTCAAAAAATAAGATGCATAACTATAAAATTTTCGGATTCAAACCTTTTCTACATCTGCGGATGTCACCAGAGGTCTCGCTGAGTCATGGACACAAACAAGCTCAGAATTCAAATCAACTGCCTGCAAAGAGAAGTGGCATATAATTTGATTAAAGAACAAATATGTCCCAACACCAATAATAAGTAATCAGAAACTTAGTTAATTTGGTCTTCTTATTTTTTAACAATCTAATTTTGCCTAATTTGTCTATAGCAATTATTATAAAATGATTCAACACAATCATACAAATATTCTGTCTTTCAAGGACCATCTTTTGTCATCAAAATTATTATGGATAAAATCTCTCTCTCTCTCTCGGTTTCTTTATAATGTTCATGAATGATTTGTCTAAAGGGACTTTTCTAGCTCATGTACATAGACATTGGAGACCCCTTCTGTTTTAGCATAAACTTTCTTTTTGTATTTATGTATTTACTTCCAGAAAAATTTCTCATCCTCCTTTCCTATAATATTCTTTCAACACTTTCTCTTAATATATATCTTTTTTATTTTTTAACCACAAAAATAAAGAAGGCCAAAAGAAAAGCAAAAGTGCCCTTAAGGTGTCAAGAACCCTAAACGTCGAGGGAACTAGGTACTCACTTGAGCACAATAAGGTGCTAATTCAAAAAAAAAAAAAAGTTCCCTTAAACAAGTAATCTAAGACTTAAATCACTACCATCATCATCAGTTCATCACATCCTAAGTAAGTTCCACATGACTGTACACGCATTATGATCAACAAAAGAACAATAAGGCACATCAAATGTTGGAAGTAAAAGAACTGAGCATACCAATACATAACTAATTTGCTCAGGTTTCTATCATGAAAAATCCTAAGATGCTGTTACTCTTCTTCTAATCTGCCTCTATTATCTTCCCTTTTCTACTTATATTTGTAAATGCTAGATGGCTTCGCCCTAACAGAAGCTGAGGAAGAGGACTGTGTTTAACATTTTACAAAGACACATATGCTCCTCAAGTCCACGATTTAGAAGTGATTTAATATGTGCCAAGCAAGCAATTAAATAAATGCCAGAATATCATCATTAAGCTTAAGAGGAAAAAAAAAAAAAAAAAAAAAAAAGCAAGCATATCATGATAAAGAGATGGAGGCTAAATTAGAATTCACCTGAAGGCCGTTATATACAGAATCTTGTCTCTCCTTCCCGGGCAATGCAAATTTGAGGTCGACATTGATTTTTTCCTTGGCATCTGATAAGATAATAAAGTAGTTTACATAAATCCTACATTAAAAAGGTTTAAGAAAGCCAAAGCAGAATTCATGTCATGCAAAGGAAGCTAATCACTTATGCAAATGTGTGCACAAGGATGCAGAAAGAGAGAGAGAGAGATCTGGAACCTTCAAAAATATCTTGGTAGGATGGATCACAGACTACAACAATCTCTTTCACTTCATCCATTTTTGAGAATGTGTAAAAACTGTCAAAATAGAATGGATTATTTCAGAATCAATCATAGTGTTGTTTAAGTGTGAAAAGACTTAGAAAACCCATCTATGAGACCTTTCCACCTAAAACTATAGAGAAATGAACCAGGTCAAATTGTTGCAGAGGGCACATAATTGAAGTAAACTAATATCCATTAACATGTCAGATTCAGAATTAGTAGTCCCAGCAAGGAGACCTCCCACATCATAACTAACTGCTCATAGCAACAAAATGGCTTGCACATAATCTGCCAGTTTTTAATGAAACAAACTACAAGATTGCATTCAATTATTCATGCGCAAAGGGAATTGTATTTCAATTAATACATCCAACTTCCAACAAACTTATCTTCCAAAGAGGCACCATAAATATATGCATCCCATTCTTTTAAAATATAATATGGTAATTTGTTCCTATTGCTGCCTAACTTTAGGTTATTAAGTTTCCCCAAGTCCTTTAGAATGATTCCAAGCTTTCCCGATAGTCTGAACTCTGAATAGTATACTTGATATGAGGAATTTCCATTTACCTGTACAAAGCAATTGGCTGGCCTAACAATGGTAGATACTGCTTTGGCATGCTTGCCTATTCGCACAAAGAACAAAACCGTCATCTGGAAGATGAAAATAAGTAACTATAGATAATGAAGAAAATGGCAATTTGTTTTATGAAGGCAAATGCACACATGCATATATACTTAAACCATTGTTGACAAAATTACATAATAACACACACCTAAAATTGATACAAGTACAAAGTACTAGTTTTCATTGGAGAAACAGCAGTTTACCACTGACAAATACAAGTCTTGAAACAATACGTCATTAAAAAATCATAAAAGAAAATCAGTCATCACTTTTAAGATTTTGAGAACTAAAATAAAGGATTTTATTCAAATTAGAATACAACAACTTACAACATAAAGTAATGCAAACACTCAAGTCCTCACTTTAATTTGCCCCTAAAATCATCCCAAGATTAAACCAATGTAAACCCAATTCCCCACATATATTTCCAATTTCCCCCACCAATCCCAAACCAATCAAACCAGTCATACAAAACCCTAAATTTCAATATTATGTTGGTGCCCCATAAATCCTGCAAACAGATCCTGGTTCCAACCACCAAATTCCCATTATTTTACCCTCAGATATATATTTTACTCCAGTTCAATTTACAATCCCACATCACAATTGCATTGAGTTTATAGTAGCTATCTGAATTGAATCTTTGAATTGTGTTTTACATAGCAGTTGAAGATCAATTATTCAATTGTGTAATGCGTGAATATAATCTAAACACACAAAAGGAAAATGGAATGCAAAATAACTTGCTAACATGTGATGCTTTGAAACAAGAATTAAGGGCAATAACAAAGAACATACACCCATTCTTTTGCCCTTCCCTCCAGCCAACAGAACGACTGAAACACTCTTCTCTTTCACAGTTGCAGAGCTCTGAACATCAAAACAAGGTTTGTAAACAATTATCCCCGCATAAAGCAGAATCACATTAATATTATATACATAAACAGCTATCTAAGTTGACTAATACTTACATTTTCAGTCTTAGCAGAGCATTTGACAGTGGTAGTTGCAATTCTGGGAAGTTCGCGGATCCAAGATATCTTATAGCCTAAAACAAACAAAACCCAGATTAAAAAAAACCTTAATTAAATCAAAAGTATAATCAAGAATGCTAATTTATCACATTAACACAAACACAACCCAGGTTAAAAAAACCTTAATTTAATCAAAAGTGTAATCAAGAACGCTAATTTATCACATAAAAAAGGGAGCTTTTGGCTTGCCTGAGGATTTCGAGTGAAGGGGCAATTGAAAAGAATTGGCGGGAATTTGATGATTATTACATGGAAACAATAAATTAGAAGAAGATTTGAAAGAAGAAGAAGGAATAGTTGCAAGATTCATGTGAAGAAGATGACCCATCTCTCTTATCTCTCTCTCTTTCTTGTTCTTGTTCTTCTTTGTTCCCTCCTTTGTTTTTCTCTGTATTGTACAAGAGAGAGAAATGAGTGCAGACAAAACTGTAGAAGTAAATGCAATAAGCTAATCTAAACCAATTAGCCATGTGATTTTTGTTCTTAAAAATTCATAATTTATTAAGGTCTTAGTTGTCGTCTAGGAATATTCAAATGAGTCAACATTGTACATCCTGCAAAGCTCTTTGGGACAAAGGATCATTTAGAAAGATACCTCCATTTTTCTTGCACTTAGCTTGGCCAAATGCATAAGTTGTGCATTTTGCCGGGTTGTTCGTGTAATTTGTGCATTTTTCTTTATAATCTTTAGGATTGTGCATGTTAGTTTGAACTTTAATTTCATGTGTAAAAACTTAAATTTAGGCAGTTGATTTAGGATATTGAATTGTGTTAATTTTATTAATGTACCTACTGAATTTTCTATATGTATAATATTTGATGTACTGATTTGTATTTAATGCTCATACGAATACTAGTTTATTTTTTATTTGGACTAAAAAAAAAAAAAAGGAGCAAATGCATCGATTTATTATTCTATATCTTTAAATTTTAGGGTATCTATTATATCTTTCAACATTTTAATTTTGCTAATATTATACACTTAATAAAATCTAATAGAATTTATGGCATTATTACTCGCCGTGTGTCAAAAAAAAAAACTTCACTTTATTTCAATTATTGTATAAAGAAAAGATCAAGAAGAAGACCATGGTGATTAAAATTATGGGGAATTGCCCACCTTTTAAGTTTTAAAATATATTATATTAAATAGAAAAAATTTATAATTTGACTTATTATTAATAATAAATTGACCACTTTATATTTTATTTTATATTAAAGTATAATTTATTGGAAAATAATATAATTATCTTTAATACCATTAATTTTAAATCATATTTGATAAAAAAAAAATCGTTTTTTTTTTCCTGACAAAACTTTTACTAAAATTCTCTCCAATATTGCATAACATTTCCTTTGTCTTTTTAAAAAAAAAAATTTTTTTTTCTCACTTTCAAATTGATAAAATTAAAATAAACAAATGACTTAATTTTTTTCAAAATTTGATTATTATAAAAACTCTCATATATAACATGTCTTTTAAGGTGCTTAAGATCCTAGAGAGAAAGTAACTTATTTAAAATTTTAAATTTGTCTTGCTACAACTATTCAAAACAACCACCACATCAAACACCCTTTTTAGATGTTGCATTTTTCAAATTTTCTTTTTTTTACAAATGTTTTACGTATATTTTAAAAATATATGCATTTATCCTCTATTTTTTTTAAAATTTTATTTATTACATTTATATTTCATATTTTTATTTTTAAAAGTATATATAAAAGCTTAAGTTCTCTAATTTTTTACTTTTTTTTAAAATTTCTATATCATTATAATTTCTACATAAATATTTTCATACATAAGTATAGTACTTAATATATATATATATATATATATATGTTGCCTTAATGAACTTAATTTTTTTTTAAAAAAATTTTATTGCTATTTTTTTGTCCCAATTTTGAAAGCTAGTTCTGCCCTTGATTGTTAATACAAGTGAATCTTTTTAAGATACATCTATTATAATTATTGATGGAGCTTCATCCATAATTTATTAATTCTTAAAACACTATAAAAACAAGATTGCTAAAAGCAGTAGATTACATTTTGATCTTAGTATTATTATTATTATTTTTCTTTATAATTGTCAATATCATATGGTAATATTTAGCATATAAAATATTATTAAAAATATAAAATGAATAATTATTAGTAGAATTATATTATTTTTTTTAACATAAAGCATTAATATCAAATTAAATTAAATAATTAAAAAAAAAGATAATGGAAATCTTGAATTCATAAGAGGCTTTTGGCCCATTTCTCTACTTTTTTATAAAGCCCAAACAAGAAAAAACCCACAAAAGAGAGACGCCCATTTCTGTGGTTTCGCGAGAAACAAACAAATACACAGAGAAAGAGAGAGAGAGAGAGACTGTGTTTTTGGCAGAAATGGGGAAGCCATTGGGAACAACAGGGGAGTTCTTTAAGAGGAGGGACGAGTGGAGGAAACATCCGAGGCTCAACAATCAGTTCCGCCACGCAACTCCTGGACTTGGTATCGGTATTATCGCCTTCGGCATCTACCTTGTTGGAGAACAAGTCTACAATAAGCTTTATGCTCCTTCATCTACCCACCACACCTCTTCGTCTTCTCACTCTCACTGATTGCAACCCACCACTGTTAATTTGCGCTTTTTCAGGTTTGTTGATTTGCGATTTTCATTAACTTTCTGTTTTGTAAATATTAGTTTGAATTTCTTGGGGTAGATCTGTTTTTGTTTTGATACTTCAAGACTGGTAGATTATGCAGTTTTTATAGTGGTTTTTGGTTTGTATTGGATATTGGAGATAGTTATCAACTGGGTCCTTGTTTTTCCATTTGTATGAAACGTTAGAGTTTTTTTTTTTACTCTGTGATTGGATATGGTGATTTGGGTATTTTCTTCATCGATGCTCTATATTCTAATCACTATCGTTCATTTTAGTGGTTTTGTTACTAAATAAGAGCTTCTTTGAAATGGGTTACTGTCGAATTCACATTAGGATTGGACTAGAATTGATGTTGTAATTGGTTTTTGTGAAATGAGCATGTATTGCTGTTCTGGTATTTGCTACTCCTGCATTTGTTCTAGTAGTTGTAATTCCCTTAAATTGGGAAAGAGATTGCCTTTATTAGTTGAGCAGTCCCCCCTCCCCCCATCCAAATTAAAATTTGTTTTTTTTCTGTGTTTTTCCTTTTCCTTTCCTAGTAATATGGTCATGTTACTTATCATTTGGCTATGATTGGATTGCTGCTTTTCTAGGAATTATGTTTTTTTGTAAATATTAAGGTTTCCTTAATATATATTTTAGTTTTGTTAAAATGGGTCTTCTTCATACATCTCCTTGTTGCTTTTTCTTCTCTCCTCATTCCTAATCTAATATCATGATGTGAAGTTGTATTGTTTCCTTTAAAGTTTCAATTTATGAACCTCTTGTAGTTTGCATGGGTATGCTTCGGAGTTTTGTTTTGAATTGAATACAGGAGACGGGGTCTCATGTTTAGTTGAATCTTTTTTGCACTCGTAAGTGTATAATATCTTTTCAATTGTATTTAGACCACATAGTGGAAAATAGCTAGTTATGCTCTTTAATGCTATGCTCCACTTTTTGTAATCAATGTTATAATCAGAGATCCTAGAAGGGACACATTTTAGGTTTCTGTTTCTATTATATTCTATGTTTATTGATGGATCATGTAAATCATAATTTACCTATGATACCATGCAATTTTGACTTAAGGTTCTGCCCAGAGTTAATTTTTATGACCAATGTGGTATTTCATAGTTGGATATAGAGGGGAAAAAAGTGATTGATGGATTAGCATATTACCTGTATTTGTTCCATAAAGTGTCTTTATGTGTACACATATTTGATTGGGCAAAAGTTGGAATTTCAATTCCATATTGTCAACACCTGCAGAGCATATGGTTATATGTTGTCCATAAACTGATTGGCTTGTGTTTTCTGCAACATAAATCTGTGAGCATAAAACATTATGCAGAGTTGCAATTCAGTCTATATAACATTTTTATGATGAATTGATGCTAACTGAGGAGCAATGTAATATTAAGTTCTTTTACGTGTTAATTAAATAGGATTGTCATTTGGTGGCCTACATGTAATGTAATGCACTAAAATTTATGTGAATTTTATAAAAAGCTTGCATCATCTCATTATGGTTAACATTACAAAATTCTCTAGCTAGAACAAGCTGTGCCACGGTGGGGGCCTGGCGAGCTATTTTAGAGATTGGTAATATTACTAGTTAAATCAACCCTTTTTATTCACTGTGATGGGATTATTTTTTAGCATGTACAAAGCTCTCTACCACTTGCAGTCTATCTCAATATTTTTCTGATGATTGATTGATCGTGCAGATGGACGACCTGTGGAACATCAAAACTTGGACTGTCCCGCATTATAATTTCCTCCATAGTGATTTGGATCAATAAGTTCTCATGTGAAATTGAGACTTTTAACTCTGATAATTTCTTTTTGTATGTCTGGATATGGGACTTGGATTTTAGTTGTTTTATAGATGTTTGTTATCTGGTCTGTTGGCAGTTGCCACCCCCTACCATGTGACTTGATGTTTTAGATTTATGAAATCTGAAAATTTTTTCATCTTTTTTCATTTCCTTTATTTATTTATTTAAACTGCAATTGATTGGTTTTCATTAGTTGTTTTAAGCAGAATTTTGCGAGTAGGAAAATGATTGGGTTGGGTTTAATTTCATTGGGCATTCAACATGTTTACAAGCTTTAGCAAGTATGTGACCTTAGATGCTTAGTACTGAAAAAAAAAAAAAAAAATTGTGATTCCCAAAGAAAAATATACTAATATGAATCTCAAGTTATGAATATTACTATTAGAAACACAAATCAGCTTTTGAAAACAGTTCAAAAGTTTCATATTTTATATAATCTTTAGTTTTAACTAAAACATCTTCAAAACATAGTTCAGTAATCAAGCGTTAACTTAAAATATAAGAAATCAAGATTTTAAACTTAGAATGTACTAATAATATAATTAAAATACTCTAATTCATTGCTCTAATTTTTTTTAGTTTGAACTTATTGGTAACATTGGTGATAATTTGAATAAAATTAAGCCAAAGTTGGTTCTTTATTACTCTAAAATTTGGAGAATTAAAAGAAAAACTTCAAATGGTCAATATTTCTTGTAGATATAAAATTTTAGCGGTTTCGAAACTCAAATTTTATAAGAATTCAATTCAATTAAATTTTATTTTACCAAATTTTCAGTTTTGTAAAGTTATTATTAATAAAATTCAATTCTTTTAATTTAAGAACTACGATATTTTAAATGCATTTTATTATTCCAATTATATAATCCAAATAACAAAATTTAAATGCATTTTATTATTCCAATTATATAAATTCTATTATAAATTGAATTGAATTCTACCAATAAAATTCAATTGAATTGAATTTTTTTTGCATAATTTATTCTAAACGGTGCCTACAACATAATTATTGAAAGTGTTTGAAATAATTTTGTTATACAATAAAAAAATTCTCTATTAAAAAATACTCTCCTTGCTTTATTATGTCCTTTATTTCCATTTTATTTTTCATTCCTTGTTGTAAATGGACATGAAGCAGAGAGGAAACAGAGTACACTCTTGAACAAGAAAAGACCGCAACAGAGACCTTTTCACAACTTCAAAGACCTTCATTTAATGCAATAGCAAAGTAACCATGGCTAACCAGAGAGAAGGAGAATCCTCTAGTAATCTTCGTCGGCGGCCTAGGTCTCCGGCAAAGGAACCGTCCCGGTATTCCTATACCTTTCTTTTCTTGTAAAATGCAGTGTAATATTGTTTCTTCTTTTGGTAAAGAACAAAAAAATTCAATATTTTGGTCTTTTGCTCTTGGTCGTTGTTTTTAACTCTTGCCCATTTGCTATATCTCTCTGTTTTTCATTTTTTTTTCCTTTTGGTTTGGAAAGTTAAAATTTTTTCTCTGCTACCAAACAGAAACCATTTCTGTTTGGTAATTTTTTGAGGGGGTCATGTTGTTCTGTTCTCTTCCTTTTTGTAGTAAATGGTGGTTTTACTGATTTGGGTTTGTATATTTCTTGTCTGCTTCTTACCTTGATGGGTAGTGTAGGTAGGTACGGCTGGTCTTAATTTCAGCTGTATTCAAGTCTTTTATTAGTCTAATCTTTCTGGCTCATGAACAAAAATAACACTAACCAAAGCTAAAATAATTATTTGAATTAGTTTGTGGTTATATCTTTGGAGAATGTAGTTAAATTAATTATGTGTTTAGTACCATTTAGCCTTAGGTTAAATTTACTACATGGTGCAGAGTATTCCTGCTGATTTTGTGAGAGATTTTGGACATGATTTTGGAAATTATACCAATCTCATTTTTCCCAATGGTCATGAATGGAAAGTGGGATTAAAAAAATCTCAGAACACCATCTATTTTGGTAAGTATTGGCATGAATTTGTAGAGAAGTATTCGCTTAAGCATGGAGACTTTCTAGTTTGCAAATACAAAGGTTGTGCGAATTTGGAATTGCGCATATTTGATACAACTATTTGCGAGATTCAATATCCTACTAATATTCTAAAAGATGAGGAAAGAATGGGAGATGATGGAGACTTTGTTGAGATATCTTGTTCTATAAAGAATAGTGATGTTGATGGAAGAGCAAAGGAAGGAGGAGCTAAAAAGTCTAATGATGTTGAAGAATTTGTTCGCACACCTTGTTCTTGGTCGAGATAACTTGATGAAATAGCAAAGAAAGGAGAAGAAGGTATGGAGGAAGACGAGGACGTTGTTGAGATTTCTTGTTCTTTAAAGAATAGAAATCTGGATGAAAGAGCAAAGAAGAATCAAGAAACAAACAAATGCATAAAAAGAGCTGCTTCTCTTGAAATCTCATATGATGAAACAGGAAACAAAACAAGTAAAATCATCTAAGAGGTATGGTGTAGGTTTTAGAAATGCAACTATTGAAAGTGAAAAGGTCATCCAATCTGCAAGAAAATTCAAGTCCAAATTTTCCATATTTCATGGTTCTGTTGCAAGAATCTAACTATTGTCGTGCGTGTGGTAAGTCTTTCAATAAATATTGGAAAATGCTCTAAGATGTCTCTTTTCTTAGCAGCTGTAATTTATCTTGTTTTGCAGTTAGTGGCAACGGAATTTGCTAGAAAGTATCTTAAAGAAAGACCTGAGTTTGTTGAACTTCAACTCTCTAATAGAAGATGGAGTGTTCGAGTCAATCAACGTGGAGAACAACGAATGAGTTTAGGAGCTGGATGGAGAAAATAATCTGAAGAAAGGAGATGTTTGTGTTTTTGAGCTTATAAAGAACTATGTATAAAATAAAAAATACGGATGTCAGATGAAATAATGGTGATTGTTGCTATATGCTCCAATAACGAATCATTGGTTTAACTGAATAACTAAATGAATAACTTTCAAACATTTTGTAATTCATGTTTAACAAAATATTAAAGTTATTATAGATAGGATTATTCTCCTCTGAACTCTTTCTGGGATATCATTAGCATTAATTCAAGGATTTTTTTTTTCTTTGGTTCCTTAATGATGATTATAGTTTTGCAAATTAATTTCACCCAGAAACTAGTTGTAGTTAAAAGCTTTTCTCATTTTCTGTAATATGATGAGTGAAAGCTTTGTTTAATGATTAATGTAATGTAAGTGTTCTAGTTTTCTTTTGTTATTGAATGGTGCTTTTTGGCTATTTCCTAAAATCATGATCACCCTTTTACCCATTGTTTGTGTTGATCTCCCTGTAAATTTAGCAGTTCATGAAACAATATTCTGGACATGAGGATTGAATTTATTTTTCTACAATTTATCTTTGATTGGTCTTTAAGTATGAATTATGCACAAGTTTATGTCCATATGTGGTTTTGTTAAAGCTGCTTGTTTGTTGTATGAAAGTTTGTCTTTTTTTGGAGTGAGACTCGAGTACAAGCTTATATTCAAGCATTCCAATAATATAAATATTATATATATATATATATATATATATATATAT
>CATKHJ010771539.1:0-12195 GCA_949750685.1 Vernicia montana | reverse complement strand
ATGTTAAGTTTCAGTGGACTGAGGCGTGTGAAGATAGTTTCCAAAAGCTTAAAGATTGCCTTACCTCAGCTCCAGTATTAGCTTTACCTTCGGGTATCGGCGGTTACACCGTTTACTGTGATGCTTCGAGAGTTGGTCTGGTTGTGTTTTGATGCAAAATAGTAAAGTGATTGCTTATGCCTCTCATTAGTTAAAGAAGCATGAGCAGAATTATCCCACCCATGATTTGGAAATGGCAGCAGTAATTTTTGCCTTGAAGATTTGGAGGCATTACTTGTACGGTGAAACTTGTGAGATCTACATGGATCACAAGAGCTTAAAATATATTTTTGACCAGAGAGACTTGAATTTGAGGCAAAGAAGATGGATGGAGCTTCTTAAAGACTATGACTGCACTATTCTTCACCACCCTGGTAAAGCGAATGTTGTAGCTGATGCATTAAGTAGGAAGTCCTCTGGTAGTTTGGCTCACATTATGGTAGAGAAAAGACCTATAGTTAAAGAGTTGCAGGAATTTTTTGATGAAGGATTAGTGTTGGAGGTGCACAGTTCTGGAGTACTGATGGCACATTTCAAAGTTCGCTCAGTTCTAGTGGAAAGAATCAAGGTAGCTCATAAACGAGACCCATAATTGTGTAGGATTATGAAGGAGGTACAGAAGGGCGGTACACGAGACTTTATGATTGATGATAAAGGAGTACTTTGATATGGTTCTCGTTTATGTGTTCCTAATGTAAATAATTTGAGAAAAAAGATACTGGAAGAAGCACATCTTGCAGCATACAATGTACACCCAGGTTCCACTAAGATGTACCATGATTTGAAGACTATTTATTGGTGGAATGGCATGAAGAAAGATGTTGCTGAATTTGTTTCTAAATGTCTAACTTGTCAACAAGTAAAGTTGGAACATCAGAAATCTTCTGGGTTGTTGCAGCCACTTCCTATCTCTGAGTGAAAATGGGAAAGGATCACTATGGATTTTGTGACTGGATTGCCTAGGACTGTTGCAAGATATGACTCTAAATGGGTTATTGTGGATCGATTAACCAAATCGGCTCACTTTATTCCTGTTAAGGTCAATTATTATGTTGCTAAGTATGCAAGATTGTATGTGGAAAAGATAGTTTGTTTACATGGAGTTCCAGTCTCTATTGTGTCAGATAGAGGACCCCAGTTTACTTCCAGGTTCTGAAAATCTTTACAAGATGCCTTGGGTACAAGATTAGACTTCAGTACAGCATTTCACCCTCAGACGGATGGTCAGTCTGAAAGAACAATTCAGACATTGGAGGATATACTTCAAATGTGTATACTTGACTTTGGAGGTCATTGGGATTGGCACTTGCCATTGATTGAGTTTGCTTATAATAATAGTTATCATGCCAGTATTAAAATGGCTCCTTATGAGGCTCTGTATGGCAGAAAGTGCATATCTCCAGTTTGTTGGGAGGAAATTGGAGAGAAACAGTTGGCAGGACCTGACTTGGTTCAGATTACTTCAGAAAGAGTTCCTGTAATCCGAGAGCGGCTAAAGACTGCCTTTAGTAGACAAAAGAGCTACGCGGATCCAAGGCATAAAGATCTTCATTTTGATGTGGGCGATTTTGTTTTCCTGAAAGTTTCTCCTATGAAAGGAGTAATGAGATTTGGAAAGAAAGGAAAGTTGGCACCGAGGTACATTGGTCCATATGTGATTTTAGAGCGAGTTGGAACAGTTGCATATCATTTGGACTTGCCATCAAACCTTTCACATGTACATCCTGTATTCCATATCTCTATGTTAAGGAAGTATATTTCTGATCCTTCTCATGTTTTACAGCCACAAGAGATTCAGATTAGTGAAAATTTGTCATATGAGGAAGTTCCTGTAACTATAGTGGATTTTCAGATTCGCAAGTTTCGTTCTAAGGAAATCCCTATCGTTAAGGTTATGTGGCATAATTACACTACTGAAGAGTGTACGTGAGAAGTAGAAGCCGAGATGAGAGCGAAATACCCTTATTTGTTTTGGGCTAGTTAATTTGTTTTGAAATGTAATATTTTTAATGTTTTTAAGTGTTTATGTAATAATGTATATTATCTTTATGAATTACTGTTTTTATTTAAATTCGAGGACGAATTTCTTTAAGAGGGGAAGATTGTAATACCTCGAATTTTAATTTATTAATTTTGGGTAATTATTTTAGTAAATTAAATTGATTAATTGATTAATTTATTTAATTATTTAAAAGTTAAACTTACTTAAATTAATTTTTAGATTATTATTATTATTATTATCCTTAACTACTACTACTACTACTACTACTACTACTATTATTATTATTATTATTATTATTATTATTATTATTATTATTATTATAAGATAATGAAGAGCAAAAAAGCATAAAAGAAAAAAAAAAAGAAATCAGACAGAGACAGAAACCGAGACACAGAGAGAGAGAGAGAGAGAGAGAAACATAAATCCGACCAGAACGCTGCCTTTCGATCACCATAAGGAGACACGCGCCGGAATACTAGAAAGAGGAGGCCGAGACGCTTCCAACGATATTCAGCCGGTCGCTGTCCGCCGCCGCACGCGCCGCCAAGGTGTTTTCAGGCCAGTAGACTTCCGAGATTTATTTCATTGACTTTTTGACCTTCGTTTTTGACGATTCTCATACCGTTGGTTTCCTTATCTTGTAAGCTTCGATTCGGTATCTCATTTGCGAATTATGGTGAACGTTTGAATTTTTGCCTAATTACGGTGTAATTTCGAATCTGCCGACGCGTCTTTTCGGCAATCCTTCAGCGAAAAAATTGAGTGGTGCATATTTTCGGTATCCACATTTTGATACAAATATATTGACACCAATTTTTCCGCTATCCGGCACCGTTGATATTTTTCAATGACTTTTTCGGCGACTCTCCGATGAGTGCGCCTGACAGTCCGAAATTTATCCCTAATGATTAATTTAGTATCATAATGATTTATTTCAGTGTATCGGAATTGTTATGAATTTAGATAGTTAATTGTAATTAAATTCTATTCTGATGATTTGTTAAATATTTTATTTTCTAGATCGTCCAGGACTGTCATCTGCAGCTCCAGGTCCTAGTCAGTGATCGACTTTGATTTTCAGCACCAGTGATGTGAGTGATTCTAATATACTTTCCTGTCTAGCATGCATCTACATTTATCGTATGATTATATATTATATAATTATGCACTATGAGTAATTATTGAGCATTATGGCACATGTATGTGAATGATTTATTAATTATGTGTTGCATAATTATTGTGGATGTTGGATGGTATTGGGATGACACATGAATTACTAGGAATGTGAATATGATATTTAATGGATGAGCTTTGACTGATGTATGACAGTTCAGGAGCTTACTCATCGCTCACTGCTGCTAGTCGGGTCGCTGCATGGCTTCGGCTAGGGACAGCTGGTACCCTATGTATTGGATTTTTAAAGTAATTTTCAGTTGGACACAGAGAGTCAAGGTGGGGGTCGGCTCCCCGTATTGAGGTTTAGTATAATTTCTGTGGACTGATTCTCATCCTTGTATGAGATTATATGATAATTTGTAAATGTGACACGTTGCATGAGCATTAATGATAGAATGATATTAGGACACCAGGTTTGTATATTGGTTGGTATCACTCACTGAGCTGAGGCGCTCATTCCTGTCTCACTACTTTTTTTTCAGGTTGCAGGATAAGTTACTACTGTTGAGTTTCCCTGCCATCTCCTCCGGCAGTGGATTTTGTAAATAAATGTTGTTGTGTGTAATAATAAATTCTAGAATTTTCGCAATTACAGTAGACTTTGTTTGTATCTATATTATTGTATAATTATGTGAATTGTCAGTATTATGATATTTTGAGATAGTCTGCTAAACAGGAACCTGATGAGATGTGATTGATTGATATAGTATGATGTTGACACAGGTTCTGTTAGCAGGTGGGCCCTTAGCCCTTAAGATATGATTCTATGGTATATTCTTTGATGATTTGATATGTTAGGCTGATTACGGGTTCTAGAAGCCTTAAGCTTTCCCATACCCTAATATCGGTCACATGCCTATGAAGTCGGGTCGTGACACATAGCCACTGGGCCATCTAGCAGCCATCGCTGGATCAGCTGGCAGATCCTTCCAGACGGGCGACGCATCCGCTGGTTGTCCCGACGGACAGCCACTATGGCACAACTCAATTTTTTGGGGTTTCAGGTTAGTTTTTAAGGCTTTCTAGATTCTAAAAAATTACCGATCAGTATCGGTGGATTTGAAATTAATTATCGGACAGTCAATTTTGGGGAAGAGTTGGTTAACTTCTGAAAAATATTGTCTGGTCAAGATCAGAAAATTGTCAGTTTGTGTTGAAGATATTCCAGTCAGCTTTAGTGAGTTCAAAATTAATTTTGGAAATGTTAAAGTGAGGGTTCACACCTATCCCTAGGCATCTCAGACCCATGAAGGGTTTAAGAGTAGCGGGAATCCTAGGATGAGGAAACTCCATCCCTCAAGTATAATTAAATCAGAATGTACCTTGTGTTCTTGTTTAAAGCTTAATTCGCAATAATGGTTCTTAGGTGTTTTGTAATTGTTCTTTTTGTTCTTTTTTAGATGGAAAAGTCAGAAAAGGTTTTTTAGGAGTCCAATTTTTGCTCCAAAAACATAAGAGAGGTCTCTCCAAGATCAGAAATCTAGGTCCTCCTCAAAATGGATAATTGTGGTTTTTATACCCTTTTTCAAAATTTTTGAAAGATTTTAATTTTTAAACTTAAAAAACTATTTTGAAAACTGTTCTGATCCTCCCCAATCCCTCCTCTCAAATTTTGAGGGATTGGAGGGGGGGGGGGGGGGGGGGGTGGGGTTAGAGATCTAAAGTGGATTAAATTAAAAATTAGAGTTGTCTAAGGGCATGGGGTGAATGGGAGGGCACGCGCCCCTTGTCTTGCCCAACTAGGGGCATAGTGCAAGGGGCACAAGACCTGGCTGACAAACTTTCAAAAGTTTATGGATCAAAATGTAATTTTTCCAAACACTTGAGGACCAAATTATAATTTTAAAATTTTCTTTTTAGTCACTTGAGGACCAAATTACAATTTTAAAATTTTTTTTCAGTTCCTAATTTTAAAAAAAAAATCCAATTAAGTCCAAAAATTTTCAATTGCACCCCTAACCTTTTCAATTCTGCCCATTTTCTAAAATACTTTCCAATTAAACCCAAAAACTACATTGTGAATCAGCTTCCAAGAATGAAACCAACTCATGGGATAGTCTTATTAGAATTCAATCACCCACTAGAAATCCACCCCAATGGGATTTCTGTTTCCTACTTTGAAGTGTCGGAATCGCAAAGTTAGTGGGAGTACCATTGTGGTTAAAGACCAAATCATTATGAAAGTTATATTTTACATAGAACTAATAATATTTTTATTTGCTGCAGTATTATGATAAAATGAGAAAATCTTGTCCCATCGCAAGCATTATAACTGATAACAAACTCACGGGACCTAATTTTGTGGACTGGTATCGAAACCTTAAATTAGTCATTGCTTACGAAAAGATATCTTATGTAATTGATTCTAATGTTCTTGGTCCCTTACCTGAAGGGGCCACTCTTGAGGAACATGCTACTTTAAAGAAGTGGTAAGAGGATCATATTTCAGC
Source organism: Vernicia montana (assembly GCA_949750685.1). Classification (NCBI taxonomy): domain Eukaryota; kingdom Viridiplantae; phylum Streptophyta; class Magnoliopsida; order Malpighiales; family Euphorbiaceae; genus Vernicia; species Vernicia montana. Next base: position 6,528 of record CATKHJ010771539.1, on the reverse strand, counting down.
AAAATGTTTCATATTGGCTTATATGTCAAGTGATTTACATAAGCAATATGAAAATTATGTTGAGGCTAGGAACATTCTGAACCATTTAAAAAAGGTATATAGGGAAGAAAGTAGAACTACTAGATATGAGATATCGAAACAGTTGTTCCAAACCAAGATACATGAGGGAGAGAAGGTTAGGCCACATGTTCATAAGATGATCAGGCTCATTGAGTAATTGGAGAATTTAGACTTCTCCATAGATGCCAACCTTCAAACGAATTTGATCCTTCAATCCCTACTAGAATCTTTCTCTAATTTCATTATGAACTATCATATGAATAAGATTGAATCCACTCTTGTCGAGTTGCATAATAGTCTTATTATCACACAAGGTTCATTGAAAGGCAAGGGTAAGGAAGTTACTCTAGTTGCTTCTTCTAGTAGTAAGATTACCAAGAAGAAAAGCAAAAAGAAAGCCTCTAAAATCCAGCTAAGTGGCAGTGTAAGTAAAGATAAGCCCACAATGGTAGCTTCGGATGGCGATGAAAAATGTTTTCATTATGACCAAAGTGGACATTGGAGAAGGAATTGCCAAAAGTATTTAGAATCTTTGAAGGGAAATAAAAAAAAAAACAAAATGAAGGGCAAGCCTTTGGAAGGTATGTCTTTTAATTGTTCAATTTCCAATATTTCACATAGTTCATCAAAGGCTTGGATACTTGATAGTGGTGCAAGTTCTCACATTTGTACTTTTATGTAGGAAATGACAAGCAATAGAAGCTTGGAGAAAGGGGAAGTAATCTTAAAGCTCGGAAATGGGGCAACTGTTGCGACCAAAGCTATTAGATCTACTTCCATTGATCTTTTTGATTATGTATTATTACTAAAAGACATTTTCTATATTCCTAATGCCTATAAGAATATCATTTTTGTAACTAGTATGACTAGTATGGGTTATGAACTCTTGTTTAAGAAAGATGTTTGTATTATCTATTATTGTAATAGAATCGTTGGTATGACTTATGTACTTGATGGTATTTATTATTTAGATAATGGTAATAATAATACAACTCCAAGCATAACTAATATAAATGCCATGATAAAAATAAACCCTAGTTCAAAACATATTTGGCATCTAAGACTAGGTCATATTGCCGAAGATAGGATATCAAAATTGGAGAAAATAGGGATCCTCAACCCCGTGGGTGGTGAACCTACTTCAATTTGTGAGTCTTGTATCCAGGAGAAAATGACTAGGTTACCTTTTTTTGGACAAAATAAAAGAGCCAAAGAAGTTTTGGAACTCATACATAGTGATGTATGTGGTCCATTTAGTGAAATGGTAAAAGGTGGATATTTATATTTCATTACATTTACATATGACCTTTCAAGGTTAGGGTATGTATATTTAATGAAGTATAAATATGAATCTTTTGAAAAGTTCAAAGAATTCAAAAGTGAAGTTGAGAAACAAAAAAGAAAAGATATTAAAATCCTACGATCAAATCGAAGAGGTGAATACCATGTATTGAATTTAAAGACTTCCTTAAAGAACATGACATTATATCACAGTTAACTCCTCCCGAAACGTCACAGTTGAATGGTGTATCCAAAAGGAGAAATCGTACTTTATTAGATATGGTGCATTCTATGATGAGCTATACTTACTTGCCTATCTCCTTATGGGGATTCACACTTATGAATGTCGTTTATATCCTTAACAGAATTCCTTCCATATATGTTCCTATTATTCCATATGAGATATGGTATGATAGGAAACCAAGTCTTAAACATGTTAAGATTTGGGAGTTTCCAGCACACATTAAAAAGCTGAAATAGATAAATTGGAAGAAAGGTCTGTAAAGGGTAGGTTTATTAGATTTCCTAAAAGTGATTTAGGATATTATTTTTATATTCCAACAGAGCGAACAATTGATGTTAGCTGAGATGTCGTTTTTCTTGAGAAACAATTTCTTCAAAAAGGTGGCAAAGGAAGAAAAATAATTTTGGATGAAGGGTCATCCGAAGAAATCCAACAAAATGATCAAATGGAAATTGATCAACCCTGTGATGATACAACTCCAGTTAATGATATTTCTACACAAGTACTTCGAAGATCTAGTAGATTATCTCATCCTCCAAAGAGATATGGACTTCTTCATGATAATGTACAAAGGTTGTTAATTCATGAGGAAGGTGATCATGGTGATGAACTTACTACTGTTGAGCAAGCTATATCAGATATAGATTCCTCAAAATGGCTAAAAGTTATGAAATCTGAAATGGATTCCATGTATACAAACCAAGTCTGGGAACTTGTTGATCCTCCTGAGGGTATTGTACCATAGGGAATAAATGGATTTTCAAATGAAAGATTGGCGCAGACGAAAACGTAGAGACGTTCAAAGCAAGGCTTGTAGCGAAAGGGTTTCGTCAAAGGCAAGGAATTGACTATGAGGAAACCTACTAACCTGTAGCCATGCTTGAGTCCATTAGGATATTATTAGCTATAGCAGCACACTATGATTATGAGGTTTGGCAAATGGATGTCAAGACCGCATTTCTTAATGATAACATTGAGAAAGATATATTCATGGAACAACCTAAAGATTTTAAATCTAAAGAAGGTTCCAAAGTGTGCAAGCTTAAGATATCCATTTATGGACTTAAACAAGCTTCGAGGAGCTAGAATCATTATTTTGATGAAGCAATTAAATCATTTAATATCATCAAGAATGAAGATGAACCTTGTGTGTATAAGAAGGTTAGTGAGAGTGCACTCACTTTTGTTTTCTTGTACGTGGATGATATTTTATTAATTAGAAATGACATTGGTATGTTGACAGCTATAAAAGTTTGGCTATCCAAAACTTTCTCCATGAAAGACTTAGGAGAAGCTACTTACATTCTTGGTATTTAGATTTATAGAGATAGATCGAAAAGAATGATAGGGCTTTCTCAAAGTCAATACTTAGAAAGGGTGTTAAAGTGATTCAACATGCAAGATTCCAAGAAAGGATTGTTGCCTTTGAGGCACGGTATCCACCTTTCTAAGGATTTGTCTCCCAGGACACCTAAAGAAATGGAAAATACGGCGAAGGTTCCATATGCTTCGACAGTTGGAAGCCTAATGTATGTCATGTTGTGAATTAGGTTGGGTATCGCATATGATGTTAGTTTGACTAACAAATACCAATCCAATCTAGGATTAGATCACTGAAATGCAGTCAAATCTATGCTTCGAGTTTACGGATTCTGACTTCCAGTCAAATATTGATGATAGAAAGTCTATCTCTGGATTTTTTTTTTTCACATGTAATGGATGAGTAGTATGCTGAAAAAGTTCCAAGCAATCAACTACTGCAAATTCCACTACAGAAGCCGAGTATATTGCTGCATCTGATGCTGCAAAAAAAGTTGTCTGGATTCGAAAGTTTGTAACAGAACTTGCAGTGCTTCCTTCCATTAAGTCGGCGGTTCCTCTCTACTGCAACAACAATGAAGCTATGGCTCAAGGAAAGGAACCCAGGTCTCACCAGAAATCCAAACACATAGAAAGGCACTATTACATTATCAGAGGGATAATTGGGAAAGGCGAAATAGCCATGCAGAAAATAGCGTCAGCTGATAATACAACAGATCGATTTACTAAAGCAATGAGTCAACAACAGCTAGATTTTCATCTTGAGAAGATGGGACTTAGATATTGCAATAATTGGCTCTAGTGCAAGTGGGAGATTGTTATAGTATATGCCCTAAAATAATATATATTTTATGTAAATGTAAAACAATATTAATGGCAATTAAATATATTTTTCTTTAAATGAAAATGTTCCATTGCATTAAATATATATTTGTAGTCCATAAATATTTTGTAAGAGGATCTATTCTCAACTGTTGAGAATATGGATGACAGATCGCTCTCAAACAAATACTTTAAATGTTCATGGTCATAGGATTAATGACTGGATATCATTAATTTCGGAAGACCATCACCTCTGTTTATATTCTATAATCAGTATATGATACTTATGATTATAGAGGCAGTGAGCATCATATTGTTTGACAAATGTCATCGATACAAACATGTAAATATTCATATGATGAATAGTTAAACTATGACATTAGATGATGATAGCATGAAGTTTTATTACTAGTCAATAAATCATCGTCTAGGTCATAATTGTACATATAGTTTTTTGACTTGAGGGACACTGTATCTCATTCGTTGGTGGTTAGGATTTATTACTTCTTACATACTGATACTATTCATGTAAAGGTATAAGGCATGTGATAGTTCTAACTAGTTATGTATGGAGGTAAGTGATCGCCAAGAAAGAATTCATTAACTTGAATAAACATGGAAGAAATCTTATGCTATCTGATTATTCCTAATAATCAAATCCTTGGCCGAGGTAATTAAGATTCACTAGAAAGAGTTTCTAGTAGGAATCAACTTTATCAAGAATTAGAATCAAAATATAAACATATGATCAAATTATATTAGGGTTTGACAAATCCATAACCCTAGCTAAGATTGGGATTTCATAGTGAAAGGATTTTAGTGTACGTTAATTATGATCAATGGTCCATGAAATGGATAAGTAATCAAACACTTACATTCATTCTAATTAGGTAGTCATGATATGTTTTGCTAGACGTCACTCATGACTTTTGGGACTAATAGTGAAATAGGGATTTCACATTAGTAGAGAAAAATATCTTCTCAATCCCATTGCTAATTAGACATAAATCTAGAAAGTCACACACCCAAAAGTATTCACCTTTCAAGTATAAAAGATTTACCATAATAATTAATTAAAGTGTTTAATTAATTGATTAATGTTAAAAGGATTAAACTTGTAATTAAATTTACAAGCACCCTAGTATGTCCTGAAATTTAAATCCACAAAGATTTATTTATCAATTAAATCCTAATTTATATATGATATAAATAAGTATGATTAAATTGAATAAGTCTATGGATAATTAAATAAGGGATTAATTTTAAGCTTAGTAAATAACCCTAAATAGCCCAAGCCCATATGTGATATGGAGAAAGGAAATTTAGGGGTTAGAGATATTCACTAACCCTAAAGCCCATATGATGAGTTTAGGGGTTAGAGATTTTCACTAACCTTAGCCCATATGATTGATTTAGGGGTTAGAGATTTTCCACTAAGCTCAAGATAGTCATTTCCTCTTTAAGGCTTAAATGAAGTATTCATTAACCCTAAAGGGTAAAATGGACATTTCATTTTTACTTAAAGTCAACAAATCATTTAATATCTAAATGGTTCCCTAATAGCCAACAAAGGGTTTTTGGCTATAAAAGAAAGATCATAATGTTTAATTTGTAAGAGTGATCATCATCTTTTTCAAGAGAGCAAACTTAAGAGTTAAGTTTAAAGAGAAAAAGAAAAAGAAGAAGAGTTCTTCAAAATTCTTGTTATTTGTTCTTTGTGAAAGAACAAAAGTTTGTTGTTGAAGAAAGATCTATCCATAGCAACAAAGAGAAATCAATTCACCAAAGGTTTGTCTAAGAAGATCTTAATTCCATTTGGGCTACCAAGAGAGAAAATCAAAAACATCTAAGAAACCAAAGGGAAACTTGAAGGTGGAACTTGGTGTGGATAACTAGAGGCTTCACACTTGAGGAGCTTTTGAGAAAAGAAAAAGAGTCAAAGATCTAAGCTTCAAGAGGTAATTTGATTACCACTTCTTCTTTCTTCTCATATGTGTTTTACACATTAATTAAATAATTGCTTGATATTTATTAGACCTAATTTGGGTGAAGTGAAATTTTAAATTGTTTGAAATTTCACCCTACCACTTTGCTTCCGCTTAATTTTCACCCAATATTTCTTCACTGTGGAGTTTTCTGATACACAATAAAAAAAAAAAAAAGTTAATTGACTTATGGCACTATGAACTGCATTGTACGTGGATTCTGCTTGAGCCAATGCAAAATCCATTATTTTGATCTATCTCCATAGTTACTACGAATCAAATTACCCAATGTTTTGTTTACCACCTTTGTTTGGCCATATGTTTAGGGATGAGTTGTATTGTTGAAGTTCAAGGAAGAATCAAACATCTTCCACAAAGTCCTTCAAAAATAGCTCAAAAACTTGTTGTCTTTATCTAAACTTATAGTCTTGGGCACTTGATCCATGCAAACAAACTACTTCTTTGAAAAATAATTTAGCAACTCCATCTGCATAAGCCGTCCTTTTGCATGGTATGAAAGTCGCCATTTTAGAAAACTTATCGACAACAACAAACATAAAATCCATATTTCGTTGTGTTCTTGGTAAACCCAACACAAAATCCATGGACAAGTCCTCCCAAATGTTTTCAGGAACAACTAATAGCATGTATAATCCAACATTTTGCAATTGTCCCTTAACATCCTGACAAATACAACATCTCTATACAAATCTGGTCACATCTCTTTGCAATTATAGCCAATAAAATCTATTACTAACAGTAACAATGGTCTTGTCACACTAAGATGACCATCTAACACCACCCCCCCCCCCCCCC
>CATKHJ010771528.1:0-14512 GCA_949750685.1 Vernicia montana | reverse complement strand
TAAAAATAAATTAGGGTGGCGACTCCCGAATCCTTTTCAAAAATCAAAAATCAATTTTCCGAGGCGATAGCCGCTTCCAATCGTGAGCACCGAAACCCGTTCCTTAACCTCCCTTAAAAATCGCTTTCGCCTTTCCTTAAGACACATCTTCCCACGAGCGAGGGGAGGGGCGTTCGGGCGAGGCCTCACACATACCAATCGATGAAACAATACCGTTCAAATATCATATTAAGTAAAGACTTAATAAATAAGTCTGCTAGGTTGTTACTCAAGCGAATTTGATAGATATCTCTTTTGGAACTCATGCATATAAAGAATTTCGGTGAAATATATATGTTTAGTTTAGTCACCCTTAATATATCCACCTTTAATTTGTAAAATGCAGATTGCATTATTCTCAAATAACATAATGTAAGTATCTTTATTGAGGTACTTCAGGACCATAAAAACCTTTATAAATTTCAGTATCATTATAAGTAAACACATACCTAAATTGAGATCAATCCCTATATGGATTAGACAAATAACCAGCATCCGCATATAGACCAATGTCAAATATGAATTATATGAAAATATAACCAAATCAATAGTTTCTCGAAGATAACACAATAAGTCTTTTACACCACTTTCATGTCTCTTGGTAGGTGTAGAGCTATATTTAGCTAAGAATTTTTCTTGCAAATGCAATATCAGGCCTGATGCAATTTGTAAGATACATGAGTACAATTATAGCATTTAAATATGGTACTTCAAAACCAATTATTAGCTCTTTATTATCTTCTTTAGGTCTAAAAAGGGTCTTTCTTCATTTTTAATGAGCGGATACCATTAGTGTGCTTAAGGAAAATGATTTATCTACGCAAAATTACTTAAGTACCTTTTCCATATAAGTAGACTGGTATATTAGGACTAATTTAGAGATAAATAATCGATCTGCAGACTAATACAAAATTTTATTTTCCTTAAATATTTCATATTGAACTCACTTTTCAAATAAGTACATGTTTCTTTGAGTTATTTATGAGTCCTATTTAAATCATCAACATATACTGAATAACATAACCATTATGTGGTCTTTTATGACTGCATATGGACATAGTATATTATTCATATATTCTTCTTTCAATAAGAATTTAATCAAACGATTATACCACATATGTCCATATTGCTTTAATCCATACATATATTTATGAAATTTAATGGAATACATATCACGTGTTTGATGTGCATTCCTTTCTAATACTTTTTTTTCCTTCTGGGACTCTCATATAAATATCATTTTCACAAGGCGCATATCAAGTCTTTCTTTAATTGCCATAATAATTAAGTAATGGAACGTGATCATATTCATAACAAAATAATAAGTTTTCTTATAGTCAATGTCAGGTCTCTACGAAAAACCCTGGCAACTAGCCTCGCTTTATATCTTACCACTTCACCTTATTACGCTTTCAAATAAACACCCTTTTATACCTAACTGGTTTCACATTTTGGGGAGTCAGCATAACAAGTCCGAATTCCATGCATTTAAATAGCGAGTTTAGCTCAACATGAATTTGCCTCTTTCCATGATTGTCAGTCATGTCTATGTTAACATTCAGTTATATTCATAGGTTTTAGATCCATATTGTCTCTTGAAACAGCAAGAGTTACTGTTGAGGCAAATTCATTGTCGATGATAAATGAATTTCTATCAAATCTTTCTTCTGTATCACAAAATTAATCGAGATCTCGTAATTTTCATTCATATGATCATCAACTCCAGGAGCCATATCTAGAGGATCTAATTGTTCCGTTGTCTCAGTCTGTGTCTCATCATTGGTTATAGCTTTTTGACTGGGATCTTAATCTTTAAGAGATTTTCTTAATGACACTGCTTTTCTTTTCCGCGGATTTTTATCTTTAGTTCTAATTTATCGTCCACGCTTCTAGCGCGTGTCGAGCTTAAGTAATTTTTTATTTTATTTTCATGGGGACTACAACCCTTATTGGGGTATTTGCAATTGAAATATGAGACTTTGTCACTCTTTTAGAATCTATAAATGCATCTGGCAGTTGAGTTACAATTTATTACAACTGTATTATTTTATGAACTTCTACATTCTGACTTGTACGTGGATCAAAACTGTTTAAACAGTCTTCCTTTTATAAAATTTCTCGACATTCTTTAGTACTAACAAGTGCTTTTCTCTCCCCCTAATATCGAGATATGTGCTTTATCAAGATTAATTTTGAGTCTCCTCTGTGGATCTATTTTGAGGTGGTGTTATTAATACATATATGGCACAACCAAAAAATCACAAATGAGAAATATTAAGCTCACGTTCATATACAAGTTGTAAGAGAGAGTATGTATGATATGAATAATGACATGTCATGCCAAATCTTCAAAGTTTAATTATTGAACTATAAGTTCAACGCTTAAACTGCAGGTTCAACGCAACATGTTTTTCATGTATATTGAGGATAAAACAATAATGAAATTAGTCACAAAATAATATGGATAAATAGATAAACAACTTATCAATATAATCCAACAAGGCAAAAAGAATAATAATATTAAAAGAAATGCAAAATCTTAGTCAATTACTCATTTAGGGAGTTTATATATTGAATTGAATTGTGTCCTCTATGTGGGTTGTTACTCTTCTAGAGTTTTCATGATCTAACAAATATACCTAACTCTTGAGTTTTGACTTTTGGTTATCTACAACATTCACTTCGGGGATTGATATTGTACCAGTGGGCTTAACTTGATGATTTCTCATTAGCAATTTCTTTGTTCTTTTCAGTCATTAAAAGATAAGCAATAAGTTTAAAATATTTTGTAAATTTTTCCTCTCAATACTGCTGTTGCAAGAGCATGTTAGAGACATAAAAATAATATATGTCTTCTATAACATATTATATTTTATAACTTTAGCATCACACAATTTCAGTTGTGAAGTTCAGCTGTGAAGTGGTTCTAAATATATTTCAATTGTATTATAAATAGAATAGTATCATAATTACTTATAGACAATTTATTTAGTTCTTCAGGAACGTAGGGTATCAGTTATTTAACAAATTAGAATATTAGTTTTTCAGGAATTCATGATACTTAGTTTTTTAGGAACTTAAAGTACCAATTCTTCAAGAATTTATATTTTATTTATTTATTTAATTAGTTTTTCAAGAACTGTAGATAATACTAGTTTTTTAGGAATTGTATTAATTTTTTTAATTATGTAGGAATTTAGAATACAAGTTTTTCAAGAACTATATTTAATTAATTGAAATTAAATAGTATCAAATAATAATATCTTTTGCTTGCTTCAAAGTATAAAATAAATAAATTTATAGTCAATAAAAAATAATAATAATATTAACTGCAACCACAAATCAATCGACAAATAATATTCTAGTTCACTAAAAAATATAGCCACTTGGTAAACGTTAATAAGCCAAAATTAATACTGATGAATATTGGAAAATAATCAACATAATAATTTTGCATACCTGGATCAACGATGAGGCTAACTAACTAGACCAAGCAGGAAAAAAAATTTTAAACTACCAATGTAATTTTACCATTGAATCCATATTGGAGACTTGTTTTTTTTTTTTTTTTTTTTTTTTTGACATTAGGATACTTGTAGTTGAGTGCAAGTAACATAGGTGGTGATGATGCTGATATATTATTGCATATGAGACAATGAATTTCATTAAAAAAAAATTATTGTATATGAGAACAATTTTGCTAAAGCTCAAATCTAGTCAAATGAATCAGGTCTCCACGCTATTTCATATCTCAATCCCTACAAGTCTCGTGCTGATGATGTATTGTAAATCGGCTTATTAGTACAGCAGATCAAAGATAATAATAAATAATATAAAACAATAAAGTAAAGAGAAAAAAGAGAGAGAAAAATATGTAGAGAGAAAATGGGCTCAAACTCTTATTCATAGATTAACCCTAACTTTCCTTATATATAGAAATAGTTAGGGTTTGGTGTATACAAAATTACTAAAATAACTTTATACTATAATATCTCTAAATTATGTACTCAATGACATTTAAGTAATACCCACTTATAACAAGTTATTTATAACATTATTATTTTTAAGATGTTAATTCAATTGAAAAAATAAGTTTACTTTTTTATTTTATTGATTAAAATTCTATCTTTTTAAATCAATACTCAATAAATAATTCTTAAATACATAAATCGAGTATGGAGAAGATACCTTAAACTCAACCAAAAAAAATTTAATTTTAGATAATATTTTAATTTAGGTGTGATTGACCCAAAACAAGGTGTAATAATCACCTTTTTAAACTATGTAAATATAAATTGATAAATTTTAATAAATTTAAATCTAGATTGGCAGCAAAAGAAAGATGAGTGTAAATGCATGTCACAGTCGTTGCTTTTAGTGAGAGTTTGGAAATATGATATTTGAAAGTTTCATTATCTTTATGATAGACATTAAGATATGATAATTTCTGTATTTGCTGAATATTAACTCATATTTATCTCTTGTTTATGTATGTTATTATTATTATCTTGTATAACTGATTCATTGTAATTCAAGAATAAATAGCAATACAATAGTCTATCTCTTTATGGGAATATTCTTTCACATCGAATTGCATGGTGTCAAAGCCTCTATAGAGATATAGGATAAGTCCTCTAGTTTTTCTTTTCTTCTTTGTCAAGAATGAGTTCTCCTTTCACTCCAAAATCTTCTGAGTTAATTTGATGAGTCCAAAATCACTTGGTATTAATGATGAATTTTTTTTCGAAAGAGTAGAACCTGAAATCAAAGAAGAAAGCAGTTCAAGGGCTCCCAGGGGCTGACCCTTGGGAGAACCTCCGATGCTTAAGTCAGTAATGGTTTGAGAGAGAATATAAAGAGAGAGTTTTCTAGACTTTTGTTCCTCGTCCCTTTGAAGGTTGATCTTTGAGATATTTATAAACTATGAGTTTTTATGTAGATTATATGTCCTTGAATGTGTTGGACAAGGACTTCTAGTTCGAGTCGGATTTGAATGACTATTTGTATATTAGCTTGACCTTGTCCTCCCGATATTGGAATTTTAAGTAGATTAGACAGCTGGGCTTGGCCCATTATAGTCCTGATTCAGTTCGGTATATTTTGTCCCTTATCAGAAATCCCCCACTCCCTAGTCCAATCAAGCGCATCGAAGAGCGAGCTAAGGGAGTAGATGTTTTCTCTCATTGCTTGTGATTCATTTGAAGGCTGCCTCACTAGAAGAGGACTTTAGATAATCTATCTCGTTAATTGAGAACTTAAGAAATCTTCCTCACTTGAAGGTTTTCGTCTAGTATGCCTTGCTGACCGAGGACTTAGAAAATCATATGCCTCACTGACAGAGGACTTTAGAAATCCATTTCGTCAATTAAAGTCTTCGAATGATTTGCCTCACTGATCGAGGACTTTAGAGATTCACCTCTTCAATTGAGATCTTCGTATGATATACCTCATTAATCGAGGATTTTTAATAATATCTCCCACCGGGGGGTCTTCAAGATAACCTACCTCATATATTTGAGGATTAAAGAAATCTACCTCACCTGGAGGTCTTCATATAATATGCCTCGCCGAATGAGGACTTATATAATAATATGTTTCGCTTTATCGAGGATATTAGAAAGAATCAGCCTCACTCATGTAGGATTTACAGAAAACCTGCCTCACTGATAGAGGACTTTAAAGAAATCCAGCCTCATCAATAGAGGACTTCAAGAAAACCTGCCTCACTAATAGAGGACTTTTGAAAACTACCTCGTCAATCGAGGTCTTCAAATAATCTACCTTGTTAACCGAGGATTTATATAATCATGTGTACCTCACTAAAAGAAATCCTATGTGATAATTTGCTTTGTCACACAAGGACTTTAGATAATAATAATAATAATTTGCTTCGTTCGTCGAAGACTCAAATAATAATAATAATATATGCCTCGCTGACTGAGAACTTAGATAATCGGCGAAGCCCCCCTACTATTTGATAGAGGTCTTCGACTGATCTGTCTCGCAGATCGAGGACTTTTATGATAATAGTGTGCTTCACTGGTAAAGAATCATGCTTCCTCAGTAATAATATGCCTAATCTGTCGAGGGCTTAAGGAATTATTGCTCGACTATCGAGGACTTTTAGAAATTCACCTCTTATAGAGATCTTCAAGAAAATCTGTCTCACTAATCGAGGACTTTAGAGATTCACCTCGTCAATCGAGGTCTTTCACGTAGTTGCCTTGCTGCTTAAGGACTTAGATAATTTGCCTCATCGCTCGAGGGCTTTGAGAAATCATATTTCAAGTATAGAACTTTAGATAATAATAATGTGCCTTGATTAGAGGTCTTTAATGAAATATGTCTCATTTCTCAACAGAGAGTTACCTCGCGGTCTTTCGCCTAGCCTTTCCTAGGTCTTTTTGCCTTGTGGTCTTTCACTTAGCCTTTCCTAGATCTTTTACTCTCTCAACAGATAGTTGCCTCGCGGACTTTCACCTAGCCTTTCCTAGGTCTTTTTGCCTCGCGGTCTTTCGCCTAACCTTTCCTAGGTCTTTGACTCTCTCAATAGAGAGTTGCCTCGCGGACTTTCGCCTAGCATTTCCTAGGTCTTTTTACCTCGTGGTCTTTCGCCTAGCCTTTCCTAGGTCTTTCACTCTCTCAACAGAGAGTTGCCTCGCGGACTTTCGCCTAACTTTTCCTAGGTTTTTTGTTTGTCTGTGTAGAGCTTTTTGTTGCATGCATCTTGAAAAATGATCTAGATAACTTGATGCTTTTTGCTAAGTTGAATATTATTATTCTTGATACTTTTTGCCAAGTCGAATACTGTTATTCATGTCAGATGACAATTTTTGTAATTTTTCCTACCACAAATAGGGACTATACAAGCATGTTTAAATGTTAAGTATAAGATGCTCGTTTTGGATATAACAATACTTTCAGAAAAATATATATGTCATACGAAGTCCGAGTAGACTGTAATAATTTTATGATCAATATTGCAATAAAGAGTAATTTAGCAATATTTTTACATATATGACATGCTGTAAACTCAAATTAATTCATTTAACTAATGAATTTTTATTGAATCATGCATTGTAATTTGCATATGAAAATAATTTTATGCACTTTGAGGGACTCTTACCCCCACAAAAATAATAGATTCAATCAGAATCTATTTTAGGAAAATAATATGATTTCGATATAAATCTCGATTTTTAAGCAATAAATTGTATGTAAAATGACATTTGATATGCAAAATTAATCATGTATGTCATTATCAAATATGACATAGCATTTTATGATGCATGATTATAGCAGATAATTTATTCATGTTAAAATATGCATATATTTGCATTTTATTTAAGCAATTAATTTTGTGAAATTAAATTTAAAGTATAAGAAATATTGAGAACTTATCTTGAATGACTTGATTGGCCATAGAGATTGCTCGAAATAATTTTAGATTCATCAAAATGCATTACGAATTGAGGAAGTGGCTACAATGTAGTCTCTCTTATTGTTCAATTATAATATTACTTGAATATGGCGATCGGCGGAGTAAGAATTTTCCTCTCACAAGTCACCACAAATAAATCAAGTTAAAAGCATCATTCTCAAAGAGCAATTGAAAATCAAATTATATATGATTTTTATTATTGAACCATTTATCTATTCTAAAATATATCAAAGATGTGGGCTGGTCTATTAAGTTCGACCCAAAAAATACTGTTTTTGGTCTCCTGTAATGAAATGGGGTGGCAATTCATCAATAGATATTGTATTTTAGCTTTATTTGAGTTTAAAGATGGCCCCATTAAATCTCAATAAATATTAAAGCCTATTGAAGGCTCTCTCTGATACTACAATTATTCACGTGATAGTGAATAGTTAAAATAACAAAGATGGGACATATATTAACCTTTATGAGATGGACAAAGTCAAGAAATAACTGACAATTACCGTAGCTATTGTAAAGCAAGAGGGATTGATGGCACTTTGCTTGCTCTTTTGGAGCTGTGCTGGTGCGTTGGCTTGGCAGTTCCAATCTCTCTCTTCGATCAGGGTTTTTGAGTTTCTTCTTTTTTTTTTTCTTTTCTGTGTTGTTGATTTTTTTTTATGAAGATGGCTGGATTTGTTGGTTGATGATGGAAAAATTGATTTCGGTGAAAATGGAAGGTAGGAGAAAAACTTTTTTGTGTCGTTTCTCACATACGGTGCCAATTTGATGAGTCCAAAATTACTCAGTATTAATGATGGATGATTCCTCGAAAGAGTATAACCTGAGATCAAAGAAGAAAGCAGTTCAAGAGCTCCCAGGGGCTGACCCTTGGAAGAGCTTCCGATGCCTAAGTCAGTAATGGTTTGAGAGAGAATATAAAGAGAGAGTTTTTTAGACTTTTGTTCCTCGTCCCTTTGAAGGTTGATCTTTGAGATATTTATAAGCTATGAGTTTTTATGTAGATTATATTTCTTTAAATGTGTTGGATAAGGACTTCTAGTTCGAGTTGGATTTGGATGGCTATTTACATGTTAGCTTGACATTGTCCTTCCGATATTGAGATTTTAAGTAGATTAGACTGTTGGGCCTAGCCCATTATAGTCTTGATTCAGTTCGATATATTTTGTCTCTTATCAGAAGCCCCCCACTCCTTAGTCTGATCCAGCGCATCGAAGAGCGGACTAAGGGAGTAGATATTTCCTCTCATTGCTTGTGATTCATTTGAATGCTGCCTCATTAGAAGAGGGCTTAAGATAATCTGCCTCATTAATTGAGAACTTAAGAAATCTTCCTCGCTTGGAGGTTTTTGTCTAGTATGCCTTGTTGACCGAGGACTTAGAAAATCATATGCCTCGCTCACGGAGGATTTTAGCTAATGTGCCTCGCTGACCGAGGACTTTAGAAATCCACTTCGTCAATTAAAGTCTTTGAATGATTTGCCTTGCTGATCGAGGACTTTAGAGATTCACTTCGTCAATTGAGATCTTCGTATGATATACCTCATTAATCGAGGATTTTTATATAATATCCCCCACCGGGGGGTTTTCAAGATAACCTACCTCATATATTTGAGGATTTAAGAAATCTACCTCACCTGGAGGTCTTCATATAATATGCCTCGCCGAATGAGGACTTATATAATAATCTGCCACGATTTATTGAAGACTTTAGAAAGAATCAGCCTCACTCATGGAGGACTTACAGAAAACATACCTCACTAATAGAGGACTTTAAATAAATCTAGCCTCATTAATAAAGGATTTCAAGAAAACCTGCCTCACTGATAAAAGACTTTTGAAAATTGTCTCGTCAATCGAGGTCTTCAAATAATCTACCTCGTTAACCGAAAATTTATATAATTATGTGTACCTCACTAAAAGAGATCTTATGTGATAATTCGCTTCGTCACTCAAGGACTTTAGATAATAATAATAATAATTTGCTTCGTTCGTTGAAGACTTAAATAATAATAATAATATATGCCTCGCCAATCTTATCCTCTGCCTCTATAGGAATATTCTTTCATATTGAAGTTCCGTTTGTTTGGTAGAAAATAATTTGTCTTCAAAATTTTTCAATGAAAACATTTTCTCAAAAAATATTTTTCAAAAAACTAATTTTCCATTTGTTACAATATTAAATATTAGTTAAAAATTTTTAAACATTTCAATTTATAAGACTATAAATGTATTTAAACTTATAAGAATTTCATATTTTTAAAATTTTATTGTTAAATATGAGAAAAAAATATATAAAATGGTAATTTGGTGGTCATCGACAACTAGTGGTGGTTGTCAGTTGTCACTGGCGACTTGCGATGGTTGTTGGTTATCACCGGTAGCGAGTATCGATTATAGATTTTTCATTATAATGAATTTGTTAAAATCCGAAAAATGATTTTTCATTTTAAAAAAAGAAGTCATTTTCTTTAAAAATGATTTAGTTTTCCATTGATCAGGAAAATATTTTTTATTGACTAATTTTTTAAAATTTTCCAAATGTTAAATGTGGAAAATGTTTTTCGCGAAATAAACAAAGCCTGAATTAAACTTTAGAAGATTAAAAAAAAAAAACAGCAATTATCCTCATAATTCAACAGAACTTCATAACAGGCACTAGTTTGGTAAGTGCAGTATCAACGCAATCAATTAAATGGAGCAATTTAGAAAGCAAAAATAATGGCTATGAAATTGGAAATATGTATATTGACTCATATGTACATGAAGGTTTGTTTGAAATTAGAAGAATATTTTCACTTAAAAATTAAAAGAATATTTTGAATGAAAAAAAAAGTAACCAATTGTTTTGGATTCATATATTAATTTTTAAGAAAATTTTATTGTTTGAATTTATGAAAATTAAATAAAGTTTAAATTAGAAGAATATTTTCATTAAAAGCATTAAAAGAATATTTTTATAAAAAAAAAAAGAATTAAAAGAATATTAGTGAAAATGATTAAAAGAATATTTTGAATGAAAAAAATAATTAAAATAATTAAAAGGTAAAAAATATAAATGATCTCAAAAATCATTAAATTTTAAGAGTTTTTCTAATGTGGTCATTAAAGTTCATCTGATGTAGATCCAAAGTGGCGTGCTGAGTTAGATAGCTAGGATGAAATGTCATGCCACGTCACCCGCTCCGATAGGGTTTTGGCCGGAAACTCCTAGGTGACTTCTGATTGAAAAAAAAAAGTTCAGGTATTCGCTTGCAACAACTAAAATTTTAGTATTTTTGGGGTTATTTACCCTTAGAATTGTAATGTTTAAAATTCAAACTCTAATCACAACTAAATTTACAGGAAAAAAAAAATAAAAACCTATTCGTTAAATTAAATAAGATCCTAATAGTTAGTACTTAAATAAGCATAATTATTAACACTTATATATAGTTTAATGGTAAGTGCATATACAATTTGTATAATAAACATAAATTTAAATCTCATTCTCTCTATGCTAAAAAGAAAAAAAAAAAAAACGTAAGCATGATTATAAATCCGTATACTTGATAAGAAAATTTTATCACAAAATCAATACATTAAACAAAATAATAATAATAATAATAATAGATTCAAGTTCGATTTTTCTTCTCAATACTAAAAAATAATAACAATAATAATAATCAAATGATTGTGGCACAAGGAAAAATATCTAATAACATATTTGAAACAAATGAATATTATAAAATTTTATAATTTTGTTTATGTTTGAAACATTGAAAAATGTTTATTTCAATTATACAAATTTAATTATATGCAATTGAATATAATTAAGTCAAATTCTATTAAAATATGTGAAATTTTTAAATGAATTTCACAAAAACTAATAAAATAAATATTATGAATAAAAATACCTTCTTTTTTTTTTTTTAAATTTTTTTTATCTCTTTCTCTTTCTTGATTCTTGGTACCTCTCTCACTTTCTCCTCTTATTACTTTCTTATTTTCTCTTTCTTTTTGTATTACTTTCTTCTCATCTCTCTCTCTCACACACTTTATTTATTTATTTATTTATATTTATTTCTTAATTTTTATATATGAGATATAATTATTTTTTAATTGTGTTCTCTTTTTCAATGAATTTTATTACATTGAGGATATTTTAGAAAATAAAAATAATTCAATTATGAATTTATTTCAAATATAAAAAAATTAAAAACATAAAATTCAATTGAATTTTATATTTTAAATTGTTATTTTAAATATAAAATTTTTTATATAAATGTGAAAGTAAGAATAACAAAAGAGCTTACGGACATCTTAGCTAGGCTGCCACCTTCAAAGCACCAAAGAAACAACTCATTAACAAACTTTATTTATAAAAGGAAATAATAATAGAGCATCCAAATACGATCCAAGAAGGGAAATGAAGAAAACAATAAACAAATGAATAAATAAAGAATAAGTTATCTAGAAAACGATAATAAGGAAGGTCCGAAGCGTCATGAAATGCATGGTGATGACCAAAAGGAGGAGAGGAGATTTAAGAGGAAGGAACAACAAGACAAACAACCCTTGTGGAAAGATAATCTGCTGAAGCATTTCCTTCCCTATAGATGTGAGAGACAACAAACTGAATGTTACTAACAATATTGAGACATTGAAGCCATAAAGTTTTCCATTTCCAAGGGACATTCTGAGACTTAGAACGAAAAACACGAACAACAAACTTAGAATCACTTTCCAACCAAATATGACGTCACCCTTGCTTCCATGCACAAATGATAGCTGAAATGGCTACGCCCAATTCAGGCTCAAATGCAAAACGTACACCAAGAGGCACAAATGTAAATAAATTTTATTTGAAATTCATTTATAGATGAATTTTATATTTCTAATTTATTTGTTTTTTTTTTTTAAATTGAAATGGAATTCATTAGATATCAGAAATTAATACATCAAAAATAAATGGAGGAGGATAACTAATTCATTCCCCCTGATCAGCCATAAAACATGATGCTCTAGCAAGGGAGTGAGCAACACTGTTCGCAGATCTCCTAACAAACTTAAAAGAACAAGCAATCAAATCCTTGTAAAAGATTTTACAATCATTAACAATAAAATTAAAAATTGAATCATCCTCACAGGTACGAGATAGAGCATTGATCAATACTTGGGAATCAGATTCAATAATGACTTTCTGATGATGGTTTTGCTTCAACCAGCTTAAAACTTCGCGGCAACTCAAACCTTCAACTATAGTTGCATCCCTGGGTCCTTTCATCAACCTGTTTTTTGCTGCTATGAATATACCTCTGTCATCTCTAATAACAAAACCATAGCCTATACAACTTTGAGCCTCAAAAATAGCCGCATCAAAGTTACATTTCAAAAATCCATGTGGGGGAAGTTTCCATTTCAATATGGACTCAGATGATATATTAGTACGCAAGTGAGATGCACGAACCTGAGCCTGTTGTCAATGGGATAGAAGAGCTGTTGCCCTGCTAAACAATATCGTTGCTGGGCTACTTTTTTGATGCCAAACTTAGTTGTTTCTATTACTTCATAGGATCCAGCACAATGTTGCCATCACATTGAGGTCTAATGTGATATTTCTTCCAATGAGGAACATGTTGCATTTGTTAGAAACTAATTTTCTGGAGTCTGATATCTCTCTCTAGCAATGTTTTTTTTTTTTATTTATGTACCCAAATGTCAGTCTAAGAATTCCTTAGAAAAAAAAAATTCAATCTAAAAGTATATATGTGTACCTAAATTTGCTCTTAAAATAGTTATATTAAAATACGAATTATGGAGACTATAGTTATCTATTTGATTAAACACTTGATTACAGTTTAGTTTAAATGCAATTGTTGAATTTTATAAATTTTTAAGAAATTATTTGTTTCATATAAAATATTAATTATAAAGTTTCAAATTCTACTGTTGACTTTTATTTTAGGCGAAAGTATAAAAAATTATTCTTTAGTTACAGTAGTTTTCACTTTGGGATCTGTAATTTTTTTTTATAAAATGGAATCTGAAATTTTCACTGTTAACACTTTGGGATATACAATTTTAACGCCGTTAGATGATGCAATTGTGACGTTCACATCACATTAAAGATTGTTGATGTGGCGTACACTTCACATAAGACTAATGATGTGACACCCACATAACATATGATTATAAAATTCATGTGGGCATTACGTCAACAGTCTTATGCCTTATGGATATCAAATCAGCAGCATCTGACGATGTTAAGACTGTAAATTTCAAAGTGTTAACAGTAAAAATTTCAGATCACATTTTATTAAAAAAAATTTACAAACTCCAAAATAAAAATGATGACAATCATATGATTTTTTTTATATTTTTCTTGTTATTTTATTAAATAAACTTCACTTGAGATCAAGTGAAGTTCACCGTTGATCTGTTTTTTTTTTTTTAATACAAAAAAGATGGATTTTATTATTGAGATGAATAATTAATTTTACAAGTGTTGTAGATAGAATTTGCCATATCATATAACTGTCCGAATTTTTTTTTTTTTTCCCTAGTTGATCAAAAGTAATTTAGAGTCAATTTATGTATTAATTAAAAAATTTAAATCTCTTTTTCAAGAGAGTTTAAAATAGGGACAAGGTACAAATATGCTCCTAGTGTTTGGTTAAAAGTACATATCAATACTTAATATTTTTTGAGGTATAGATATGCCCCTAACGTTACAAAAATGGGTCAACGCGCTTCTTCTCTTTGTTACCTCCATTATCTCCCTCTTCCACACTTTTCCTTTTTTTTCTCTTTTTTTCCTTCCTTTATCTTTATTTTTTTTAACTTGTATTTTATATTTACTTACAAAATATTTGTGTGTGTATATACATATAATTTGACTTTTTCCATTTATTTTGTATTTATAAGTTTATATAATGATAGTTGTAATTATTAATAAAATTTAATTATATTATTAGAATATAAGATAAAAATTTATAAATAATTAATTATGATATTGAATAAGTACATTCTAAATTTTTTCTAAAAAATATAA
>CATKHJ010771483.1:0-29904 GCA_949750685.1 Vernicia montana | reverse complement strand
ATTTTAGGTTTGAGAAGGGGATTTTATATCTACAATATATATAGTATTTAATTTTAGGTTAATTAACTTATCATACATGAGCCTTTGTTTCTTTCTATTCGAATTTAAATATTTTTAACTACTTCTAATGATAATAATTATTTTTAATAATTAAATATTTTATATTATAATATAAAATATTATATAAATAAGAATTCTTGTTGTATAAGAAATCGAATATATTCTAATTAAAATGGGCGGCAATGACTTCATAATCGGGTCTAATATTCGACCCGGACACAGGTTTACGTGGCTCTATTAATAATCTTTATTAATCTCTCTCTTTTTTTTTTAAAATTAAAAAATAAAAGAATTTTTTGAATAAATGAAACAAGAAGGAAATGATATTTATGGCAAATCATCCGAGATTAAGATATTCACAAAAAGAAAATACATAATTAGTTCTAATTCTAGAAATTGAAATTCGTTATTAAAATAAAAAATAAACTCATTTACTAACTGAATTAATTTTTATATTAGAAAAAAAAATTAATTAATAAAGTATAAAAAGATAATAAAGAAAAATTAATAATCATTTTATATTGAGATATTTAAGAAAAATAAAATAGGATAGTAACTATAAAGTAAAATAATCTTATTAATAAATTGTGACGCTCTGCGAACTCTCCTGCTCATTGTTTAGCTAGAGTGGGTGATTTTTTGTCATGGAGCTTGGGTTAATTCTATGCCTTTTTGGCTCATTGATGTATTCAACAAAGATTTGTTTGAGTAATTATATTTCCAATATTTCACCTCAAAAAAAAAATATCTTATTAATAAATTATATTAATTATAAGAAATGGATATATTAAAAAAATTATGATTTATGAATCATGATGAATGCTTTCTTTACACTTTAACAGTCCATTTGATTTACGAATTTGTAATTTTTAGGATTAATAACTAATAGGATTAATAATCTCATTAAATAAAAATTACTAAAGACATAAAAATTAAATTTTAAATAACACTAATTTCATAAGTTAATTAAATTTTTATAATCATCTTTAAGATTATAAAATTTAATTTAAATCATATATATTAAACATAGTATTATTTATAGTATTATTTACTGAAACTATAATTTAGTTATCCGTGACTGACTCAAGAAGCACAGCACTAAACCTGTATATTTTCCTACACTCTAATAATTGCCATAGAAGAAGCATACTTAGGAGCAACCTATCCCCAAGTGCCAGCTACCTTTGTGCTTCGATGCTTTGAGCCCTCCAGCTTTAAAATTCACCAAGCCCAACTCTACCCTGTGAATGATTGCTAGTTCAGCTCAAAAAAGCAAATAAGCCTATCCTCTGAAGTTACTGGTTCCAACTGGTAATTAGGCTCGAATTACCAAACCAAACCATATATGATAATTTTAAAAAAAAAAAATACAAGAAATAAATATTTTTCACGATGCAAAATTATTACAAAATTGTTAAATAGGGTTAAAAGAGATAATGGAAATTTCAAATTCAGAGGGAGGGATCAAGAAAAGAATTTCTTAAATCCACTTAAAAAATGCTTAAGTAGTCACAGCATATTTGTCGATAACCCCAATAAAAACCCTAACCGAAAACCACATGCATCAGAAAAAATCCTAAAAAACATACAAAATGAAGAAATCCATTAAAATCTTAGAATGACACTGATGAGGAATAAATATGGAAGTGTGATCGGGCCTGAAGAGGTTAGGCCCGTGAGAACCAAGAGGCCTCTTATGGTGAAGCCCAATGGCTCATAAGCCCATTTGCAAGGAGCCAATAGCCTAAAGGCCCGAGGAGGACCCTGCCTCAAAGGGAGCGAAGAGCTTGAGCTTCCCTCGCCTCGCTAATATCCCAAGGTGGTCCTCGTATCGTAGATATCTATATATATATATATCACTAAAATTGCATACTTTCGATCCATAATACAAATTTTTTTTTAAAGGCATCCTTCCTTTTGACTACTTTCAACACCAGCACCTTGATTTCAGTACTATTGTTACAAAATGTACTGGAGAAGGAATTACAGTTACAAAATTGGGCAGCTGATCATTAGTGGCCACTAATTACAAAAAATTTCCTGTCCCAAAAATCCAACTTAGTCTGCTATGTTTTGAGATTTCTTTGAACCTTGTCAAATATTGGATTTTCCACCAATTCTTTAGCAGAAGGCCGCTGAACTGGATTGGGATCTACCATGACCTGATCAAATTATCAAATCATCAGATTACATAAACTATGAAGTTGAAAGCTTTTTTTTACTCAATAATTAAAATGGCGTATACTAGATATTTTACTAAACAATGTTACTTTCATCCCATTAATGAAGCTTGAAAATTATTTCAATGCTGCTTAAACAATTACATGAAACTTGCAATTTCAGGTATGCAGTTTGATGGTCATCTTAACAGGTTAGCTGGATTATTCCGTCACTCTGTTCTAGTTCTTTTATGCAGTCACAGCAAACTAAGATAGAAGTAACATCAAGTCAACAACAGCATATTGATATCAAAGTGCATTCAGAATTAAGTAAAAAAAACTGAAAAGAGAACAGTCATTGGAAACCCCTTTTCCCCACAACAGAGTTATTTGTTCAACATGTAGTTCTATTCAACATGAAAAAGGAAAGAAGAATTTTAAAAAATAGTACTTTCTTAAAGTTTAAAGATGCCGCTTTTAGCCCATCCAGAAAAGGTCAACTTCCTCGAGACCAAAAAAAGTGCACAAGGATGGTGAAAAATAAAATAAGCAATACCTTGAGTAAGTTCTGAAATTGCAATGAATGGCCAGGAAGAAGTGGCAGCTTTCCTTCCCTGAGGTTAAAAAACTGAGATCCTGATTGGGGCAAAGGTGATCCTCTAATAAGCTCATAAATAGCAGCTCCTAAAGAAAAGATATCAACTTTGTCAAGATGATTGAAATTCTCATTCAATATCTCTTGAGGCATGTAACGTGCATCGCCCTCTTCCACTGGCAAGCTCTGATTAAGCAGAGTTGCACATCCAAAGTCACCAAGCTTATAAATTCCATTCTTGACATAAATATTATCAGGTTTTACATCCAGATGAGCAATTCCCCGTTCATGAATAAACTGCAATGCCTTCGCAATCTGTAAAAATTCAAACATCAAAAATATATATAATTAAATAAACAGGAAATTTTGTAGAATCAATCAGATTAATTTGAAGAATATCAAAGCTATGCTGATTTTTTTTTTCTTGTATAAAATACTTCTATGTTGAACTAGGATAAACTTGAATTTAAATCATGATAAAAATGTAGGACTCCTTAGTTTAGTGAGACATAATAAAGCAAGCAGAAGACTAATAGTAAAGATAATGAAAGATAAATGGACACAGTATCACACATTTCTTATCTTTGCTTCCCCTTTTGTTCTTGGTAGAGTGCTTTACACCCAATATTCATGCACATAACACAGAAAGATTTAATTCCATTTAAAATTGATAAATGGCAAAACAAAATCCAAAGTTCTTAATTCCACTTAAAATCAAATGAAAACGAATTTACGACTGCAAGCTGTCTAAAGCGCCTAAACTTTAAGAAGAAATCAAATGTCTTGCGTGAGAATGCAAGTCGTTGGGCCTTTTTCAAGCACACCGGGCCTTACATTAGAAGGAAAGACAATCGATTTAGGATCATCTTTTCATATCCATCAGATTGGATGAAAAATAGAATAAATAGGAAAACAAAATCTTATCCATCATAAAATCCTTTTTTTCTTTAGAGATAATTTTGAAACAAATGACCATGTTCTTATACAAGTTCTGCCAGCACATAAGAATTGAACAATCCATGATAAAGCATTTAAATTTTATAACAATTCTACAAAAAATGTTCACCTGACGTAAGACTTCCAACACTTCCACCTCTGTGAATGATTTGGAAGATTTATTGATGGATAAGCTACGATCACAGAGTTCCATCTGGATGTAGAGTTGCTCATTTTCAAACCATGAAGAATAATACCCAACAATGTTTTCATGACATCCTATGGAGACAATCAAGAACCAACAAAGAAAAATGTTTTAATGCCATATATATGAACAAGAATGAAAAACTTATAGAATAGTTACATACAAACCTAAAGCTGCCAAAGCTTGAACCTCCATCAAAGCTTTCCTCCTGAGAAATGCAAACAAGATTGTCCAAGCTAGTTGATTGAATTGAACAAATGATGAAAGTATCTTAAAAAAAGATAAAGAAACTACCTCTCTGCATCTTGACGTAATTGCCTTGTGCTATGTTTCACCGCATACAAGCAGCCATCAATTCTCTTCAAAACTTTGAAAACACGGCTAAAGTTTCCAGTGCCAATTTGCTAGAGAGAAGGAAAGTACAAGTAGTTATGCAACAATGAAAAGATAATGATTCTGAAATAGTTGAGCATTCATGGATCCTGGAAGGTTACCTGAATCTCATGAAAATCAGTGTGATAGCGTGAAAGCCCATCTCCACCAACAATTGCAGAGAAAAAACCTGTAGATTTGCAGTTTTGATTAATTAAAAGAAATCTCTAAAAACTTTCAAGAGTGCAACAATTTTAACACTCCAAGAACAAAGTAACATAATGGAAAGAAATTCAATAACTTTGCAACGAGAACTTGCTTTGATTATTGAGCAGGATTGTACCTGCACATTTTGATCTTTGATTGCCAAATGGATCTACATCAACTTCTGAAGCATCTATTACATATGGGTTCTTAATACAAGGAGGGGGCATAACCCGACAGCGCAAAGCAACAGCAGACTGTGACACATAATTTGCGCATCTCTGACTTCCATTAATTGTTGTTTTCTCAAATTTCACTTCATCTGTACCAAAAGTATCTTTTGCAATCTCCAAACTTTGTTGATGGTCAGACAAGGTAGGGCTGAGAGGATTGGCTGAGATAACATCTGAGAGCAGTATGGATATTCAATATTAAACCAGGGGAGGAAATAATTAGTACCTGATAATAAATGTGACCAGAACTAAGCAAAGTTTGCCATAATATGAACACAAGAAAATGATGTGCTTCCAATTTTGCAACCTAAATGGCATTCAAGCGCTAATCGAGATCAGGATTAAAACTCAGGCTCGAGGGACCAACTAATCTTACCCAGTCGAAGTTTTTTGGTTTTAACAGTGTTCAGCTTTTCTGGTGATTCAGGGCATGATATATTTTCCTGCAACAATCAAAGCATAGACAATAAGTTTGAAACTTAGCACATATAAAAGTGTGCAAAATGGTCAATCTATCATAAGCATCACCTTGTTATCAAAGCTGTTCAACAAATTTTGATCCACTGGTGTTATATAATCCGGAGTGCTGCATTCACAAAATATAACAAAGAAAAAAAAAATCAAATTTCATATCCAAAATATTTACATCTTTGTTTTCACTGACAATTTACTGGCATTATTAGAATAAAATGTCTACCCACAGGGACAAAGTGAGGTACTCAGTACTCTTTTTTTCTCGAAAAGCAAATTAATTAATTTCTAATTTTATGCAAGCATATAGATGCTCTATAGAAATATTAGGTGGCAAAGTAATTACCTTCGATTTCAAAAACTATCAGAAGTAGCATCATTGAACAAGTTCTGCAATTGGTTGCATTTAAATGGATCTAAAAATAATCTCAACGTTGCAATTGTTTTCTAGGTTTTGGAGTAAGGATACATTGCCATTGCACACCAATAACATATAATAAATCATTGAAATTGAAGTTCCAAAGTCAAATTTCTATGCGAAATACTTCAAGGTCTAATGAAACTAAACATTCAACTACCTCAATCAACCTAACCCAGATCCAAAATCAACCAATGCTACAAAATTTCTAAATAGAGTACCAACACCCATATCAAAAAGAGGAGAAAGCACAGAAATTTAGACTAAACATATACATGTAACTGAATCTGGTACAAAATAAGGAAAGAGACTAACCAGAAAAAGTCCTGACTGAGAATGAAATCTTTGTCATCAACATCGACATCCCCAATGCCAGGGTTTTCCGATGAGGAATTGAGCTGTGGATCAGCGGATTCAGAATCTAGAAGGTTGTGGAAACGAGAGGAAGGATTGGGCACTGAATTGGAAGAAGAAGAAGATTGATGATACTGGAGAGGAACCAAAGAGACATGTCCAAGCTGAAACTGCAAGTGCCTTGCTAATGTGCCCTTCATTTCACTTCTCTCTTTCCTCTGTCTATACCTTCTGTTTCTCTGTCTGTCTTCTCTGTTTATAAATTAGGTTTTTCTATTTTCTAATTCCTTTGAGAATTCAAAAATTACGCGGGTTACCAATCTTCTACGGCACGAATCAGAGAGACGAAGGACTATTGTGCACCCTACTTCTTCATCAAATCATCTCCGTACAAGATACGATCTGACTTATTAAGCCATTCACTGTCAGTGTCAAATCGACGATTTGATTGGTTAAGTTATGTAGCCTATTTGTGTTGCGTACTATGTAAGTTTTTCTCTTCCTTCTAATGCCTATTAGTGGCGGACACAAAAGGCGCGCCTTTTTAGAATCCTCTTATTATTTGTGCTTATGATCATTTTTTTAATAAAAATTATAAATAATATTATTGGGCCCAATAAGTAGTCACTCAGGCCCGAAAGAACAGATATGGGTTAGGGTTATAGGTGGCCTTTGTTTGGATTAGAGGTGAGCATAAATCAGTTCAATTTTTAAATCGAATCAAATTAGTTAAACTTAATAAATCGAAATTTTTATTATTAAAAACTGAATTGACCGAATTATAAAAAAATTTGATTCAATTCGATTCGATTTAATTTTTAATTTTTTAAATATAAGAGAAATTTTTAATTTTTGAAAATTAGAATAATTAATTATTGAAAATTGGAATAATGCATGGCCTTGTTGAATAATAATTTTTGGAAATTGGAATAATTAATTCTTGGAAATTGGAATAATTATTTTTTGGTTCTTGGATTAATTCGGTTTTCATAAAATGCATTTTCTCCTAATTTTAAAAACAGAAAAAAAATTATAATTAAAAAACTGTAATTAAAAAAATTATTAATTTTGACAATTACAATTTTCAACTTTATTTGATCAATTATATTATTTTAATAAAAAAAATCAAGTTGTTTAAATATAAAAATAAATTTATTTTAATAAATTTCAGTTCGGTTTGATTTATTTAATTTTTTATTAAAAATTAAACCGAACCGAAATAATGAAAATTTTTAATATTAAAAACTAAAATCTAACCGATTATTTTTAAAATCGAACCGAATTGTTTACTTGGCTCGGTTCGGTTATCCGGTTTTAACTGAATACTGCACACACCGAGGCCCTCGACCTCGTACAGTTCCAGCGATTTCCAAATGTGGCGGCGAAATGCTTTTCCGGTGAAATTCTTCCTTCTGAACCTAACGGCTCTTTTTATTTTCGTTCTTTTATGAATAAAATAATACTACGTGCTAATTGTTTGTTGGTTTCTGAATTCTGTTCTGTTTTTCAGGGAAATTCCGATTCTGATCAGAGTATTTCTGGTAATTTTAGCTTTAACACATGAATTTGCAAAGTTATGTTAGGATTTGTTGATTAATTTTTGCTTTTGGTGATAACTATTCAGATGAAGAGGACTTAAATGGCGATTTGGGAGACAATTGCGTTTCTTTGAATGCGAATACAGAGAAAGAGGCAAGTGCTTTCTATTTCTCTACTCGCTGTTGAATTTTGAGTTACGCTGGCAAATTAGGTATTTGCCTTTACTCTTACACTGTATGCTTATTCTTACTATAGCAAGGAATGCTACTTCAATCACGACTGGAGATACTTAGAGGTATCCAGTTAAACTTGGGTATTTTATGGTCTATTTTATGTGAATTTATCATAAGTTTATTATTGTTTTGTAAAATCTTTAATTTACTTGTTCTTTTCAACATTAGAAATGCAGATGCTTTCTTTTATTTAAGTCTGAATTCAAGTGTTTTTAATTCTAGTTTAGTATCAGTCATCAGAAATTCTTTGAACAGATATCTTCTAAGTCCTATCTCAGGTACGGATGATGTAAGATTTGGAAGGAAATTTGACAATTTAACACCCGAGGTATGTCCAATTACAGTTCAGTTATAGTAACTATTTTTCTTACATCAAAAAATATTGATAAATAATGTGTGGTGATGTTGATGTGATCAGAATAAAACGAATTTCTTTGCTGAAGATGAGGTTGAAATGCCTGATTTCCCCAATGAGAGTGGCTTAATCTTTTCTCAAAGGAAGGAATCTAAATACCATCCAGATGAAGAAATCATCTCTGATGATGAGGTATAACTTACTTCTATTTTCACAATTAAATTGTCTTGCTTAGTTTACCTCTTTGTTAAGTGTAAGACATGAGTTTTTATGATGTATGTTTGAACAGGATGATTATGCACTTACAAAGTTTCCCATTGCACCTAGTGCTAGGAAGCTCCATAAAGATAACAATCTCTGCAGTTTTAGAAGTGAAAAACGAGATGAGGCATGTACATGGTCCACGATAAGTAAAGAAGCTGAAGCACTTATCAGTTTGAATGAGAAATCTTCGTCTTCCTGTTCTTCCTTTTCCAAAGGAAACAAATCTTGTAAAGGTAGTTTCTAAGTTGATAACTGCTGTTTGATACAAACGTTTGTTTTTTCGTTGTTTATATGTGCTCCTGTCAGGTATCCTTTTGCTGCACATGGAGCACAAGATGACTTCATTATTTTGACCTAGATGGAGCATCTATCTTATCCAAATAACATGTATATTTGTGTTGAGACAAACCATGAACCTGGTAGACATAGATTGGCAAAAAATGGAACTAAGGAAAAAACAAAATTAAGACAGGAACAAGCAAATCCCAGATGGAACTCTATGAACTCTCCCTGGTTTATCTTATTTGGAAACTTAATAAATGACCGTTATGATAAGAATATCCAAGCTCATCTCCCAACTAAATCACCTTGTGTAATATTTAGTTGCTAAAATAGATAATTACAAACTTTCTCATATGCTTGATTAGAGTTGTACATAATCGGTGGAAATTAATTCCGTTGGTTCTGGTTCTGTTGGTTGTATGAGTATAATCAATTTGATGAAGCTTTGTTACTTGAGAGTTCAGTTCTGGCAGTAACAGTGCTTAGTTTCTTCAACTATGATTACCTTATGGGTGGCAGGTGTTAAGGGCAAAGTCAAACCAAAATTTTCTCTTCATTTAAAGTCACATCAAGATGGACTCTATCAACATTTTATTTCTGAGGATGAAAATGTTATGCTGTCCAAGGCTCAAGCTGTGCCTGAACAATTGGAACCAGTTGAGGATGGAGCTATAGGAAATACAAATCTTGAGTTTCTTGAAGATTTTCAAAGAGAAAATGAAAAACATTTAAAACGTGTGCCTTCCAAAGTAGAAGCTCTTGGGAATGAGCTCATTGAGCATTCAATGGCTGAGCTTTTAGATGGCCTTCAGGACAGGAATGTTCTGCTAAGAGGAGGTTCTGAAATGGTTTGTTTTCTCTTGTCAATTGGCAATAACTTTTCCCTCAAAAGTTTTATACACCCAGTTTGATCCAGTTTTTGCTGCAGTCTAAAAGAACAAGAGGAAAAAAGGCACAGCTAAGTGTGAAGAACAGTATTTCACTATTGGGAGATAGAACCATTGACAATGAAGAAGAACCGGAGGGGGTAATTACTGGATCATCAAGTGATGACAAGGTATTATTTGGCTCTAATTGCTTTCTATTACTTGGCTTTAATTGCTTTCTAATTGTTTGTTCTTGTTTTAAAATTATCTACTGCTTGTACACATTTTTACATCTCAGGCCAATTATCAAAACCTAAAAAATCTTGTGAACCCAGAGATGAAGGGGCAGACTATGGCAGATCGATTTCTGGAAGCTTTAGTTGCTACCTCTTTCAGTAATGAAGGAGACCTGTTCACTGCTGCTAAATTATCAGGGTAAGTAGTGATGTAAATAGATTTTCCTGTTATCAGGCTTAATTTTGGTAATTGTTAAAGTGAAGTCTAAACAAGAAAATCTTACTGAAATATATCTTTTTTCTACCAAACTCTGTAGCATTGGATTGTTTGGAAAGTTGCAGCAGGTCATGCAGAGTGAAAAGGAAAGAGATGCTGATTTTCTGAAAAAGATACAGATTAGAGCTAGCCCTAATGGTAAAATGTTTTAGTTATGTATTACTTTTGTTCTTAAATCATCTCTTCAAACTGACTTGTGTATATGAACAAGTAAGATTAATAGGCTTGTTGCATTCGCATTCTGCATTTTTTAGTCTGCTACTCATCTTTGCAACTTGTTTGATACAGATGAATCAAATTATATTACTGTAAAGGTTATTTCAAGATACTTGGATGCAAAGCTGACTGTTTGCCACTGCTCATTTCACAGAAGTGTAGAGGTTGTGCTCAAAACTCAGAACAAATTTAACATGGATCATTTGTAAAACTTTACTAATGTGCCTTATTACCATGTCATGCCCAGAAATTGATAAAGCAACCAAGAAGACTCTATGTTATTAAGTTACTATTAAGTTCATAATTGTTATTGTTTTAGTTTTAATACAATAAAGTTAAATTAGAAGTTACTAGAAAAGCTAGTTCTTGGTTACTATCATAAATTAGAAGTTGCTAGAAATGCTAGTTCTTGGTTACTAGCACTCTAGATTATACTTTTAATTTATGCATACTATGATCTATGTTCCTTGGTGGACTTTTAATTGGATTCCTGCATTTGACCAACTATTGTAATGTTCAAGTCATGCCCTGGTTTTGGAGGCTTTCTACTTTTTATGGAGGAATATTACTTATGGTTATGTTGCTAGTCTCGGACAAAAGTAGATAAATATGCTTCTAGATGTGGGGCCCTGAATTAAGTGCATTTGCACGTGTATTTATGTTCCTTTAATTTAACTTGCTAAAGTTCATGTCTGCAGAGCTCCCAAATATTGATAGACACGGGAAGGAAAGGAACGGTTATATTTAGTCCAAGAGTTTGCAGCAATGTTGACCTTGAAGTTGGGAATTTGATTTGTATTCATCCTCCATGGTATGCATGTATGCTCACACATATATTCTTTCTAATTAGAAGATAACTGTCAATCGAGATAAATGTTTAATGAAACTCTACTGCACTGTTGCAGAAGTATTGAAAATTGTATCTAGGCTGTCGAAAATAATGTGATTTCTACTGATTTGTTTGTTTCCACTGTTCAATTGAAATGATTTATAGCATTTCCATCTATGAAGTTTGATGGTGAACTCTGTGGACAGGAAGGAGGTTCAAGTGATGGGCAATGAAAAGAGCATTATCTTATCTGCATATTTCTCCCATATTTTAAGGTGATCGTTGAGCAGGATCTGAGGCAGTGGCTGCTATAAGAATGGAATATTCTTAAGCATTCCGCTTCTGAAAGAATTTGAACTAATTGTTCCACAATTAAGCATTTCTGTCCAATCCCTCCCAGTGAGGGAAAAGTAGTAAAAGAGCTTTTTCTCTTTGATTTTGCTGGACCCAACTCCATGGAGTAGATAGATCAGATCCAAACACGGCTGTTGCTCCACGATGATATGGACTTGACCCGCTTCTACCCACCCCAAGGTACCATAGCATGTCGGTATAAAGGGGCACATATGGCTAATCCACCAACAGATTAATGTTTACAACATTCAATGGGTAGAATCATCTGTATGCTTTAGTTTTTATGTAGATTCATGCTCAGCAGCCAAGTTACTCCAAATCTCCTTCATCTAACACATGGTGAGAGACATGACTACATGGTATTACTAACTTCCCTTTCTCACATACTGTGTCCATAATTTTCTGCTGGACACGTTCTTCTGTAAACTCACGAAGACTTCCATCGGCAATTGCTCCAAAACATGTTGCCAATGAAGCCCATTGAATGTTGTCTTCTCTGTTATTCCACAATACTGAGGGATATTTTGTATGGCCCTCTTGAAAAGTGATTTTTTTTTTTTTCATTAAAAAGATGATCATTAAAAAAAAAAATCATGGTTGATCATGCTCATATAGGTTGAAGTGCACTACGTCAGACGACTGGTTGATTCCTTTATCACACAGTTAACTATGTTCTTATTCACTTTATTTTTTTTTTTAATTTAAATGCTTGCAGGTGCTTGACATATGACATTTATTGTTTAGACTGGACCAGTATGAGCTGAAGAAAAGATTTTTGTATTTTTTTTATTAAAAAAATAATTATATAAAAATGAGGATGAGATTTATATGGGTGATTGGGAATCTCTCCACATGAAATAAGTTATTCTCCTTAGATTGAAGCTGATTAAAATAAAGAATTCATATTTCCTACCATCATCTCATTTTTTGCTAATTAAAATTAGACTTGTCAGTTCACATGAAGAAACTATTAATTATGGATAACTCAACGACGTCTCTTGGTTTGATCCATTTGGAAAGCCTATTAGGCCTTGTCTTTTGTCTGCACGCCCAGCCCATGATTCTCAGCTCTTATATATCTCCTTTTGATTGCTTTTCACAGATTGTGTGCGCGCGCACGTGTGTGTGTGTGTGTGTGTGTAAATCTTCTTAAACAACTAACTACTTCTACCAAGATTACATTAATTTATGCAAGGATAGTTGACTATTTTATGGAGAAGGAAGGGGGGAGGGGGGAGGGGGAAGGGGCGGATGAAAAAAAAAATAATTTTTATTTAAAAAAGTGGGATAAAGGGAAAAATTTTGAATTTAATTTATATTAGAGAAAAAAAAAAAAAAAGAAGAAGGATTATGACTATAGAAATAATAAATGTTTTTCACCTCATAAAAGAATTAACCATTATCACAAAAAAAAAAAAAAAAAAAAAAAAGGGAATTAATCATTTGGTCATTACTTGTTAACAATGTTAACTTTCTTACCTTTTGTTGGTAGTCTATTGGCAAGTGTCTTTTCAGTATTTTGAACTATTAGAGATTATAAATTTAAAAATTCTTATTGTGAGTAATAAAATATTTTATTTTATTTATGGAAGATGAAAATGATTAAAATAATATCATGAATTACATTAAATAGCCTTTTCTTTTAATAATTGTGTAGCCTTTTCTTCTAATAATTTTGTGAAAACTCCTATCATAATAATAATAATGGAAGGAATACTTGAATTTATTTTTTTTTTTATTTCGCACGTTATTTAAAGGAAAATAAATAATCTAATATTTTTAAATATTTTAAATTTATATTAAAATGATATATACATATAAGTATGATCCATCTTTATATAATCAACAAATTCTATTTATTTAAAATATAATTCTTTAAAATTAAGCATTCATTTTCATTTTACTTTTTATTTATAATTTTTTTTATATGATAAACTTAATTTAAAAGAGGTTTTTCTAATTTTCACATTATAATTCTGAATGATGAAATAAATAAGGGAGAATTTGTTGATCAATGGACAGATTATATTCATTATTGATTATTACTTCTTAGAATGTTAACTAATTTAATATACATACATATTATTTAAAAAATTAGGAGCTTTTCTCTATAACAAAAAGCTCCTAATTTTTCATTGATCATAAAAATATTTTTTATTAACTAATTTTTCAAAATATTTTAAACAACAAAAAGTGCTAAAAATATTTTTTAGAAAAATATTTTCCGCAAAATAAATGGAGCATTAATTTAGTTAGTTTCTATAAAAAAAAAATTTAATTAATTATGTCAAACTCAAATCTAAAGACAAAATAATAATTTGTTCAAATTATAATAATAAAATAGAAATATTCACATCCCATTAAAAAATAAGAAAGGGCTGGCCCAAAAAGTAAATAAGAAATTACATCAAATAATTTTATTTTTTTCCAAAATACCATTTTGTCTTTTTAAGTTTTAAAAAATATTCTTTTTTTTTATATATATATTTTTGATATACTTATGATAGTTATTACTACTATGTATTTGGTTTATTGATAAACCAGCACTTTTACCTTTGATAGCATGTTAAAGTAAGTTAAAATGTGACTTATTATATAGTTGCTTTTTAAGTTTTTGTGGATCCCCACTTTAAATTATAATATAATTTATTTTTTAATTTATCTAGAAGGTGAGGTTCCACTTAATTTTTTTTTTTTTTTTTTTGTCTAAGATGGTATTTTTTTAAAATAATAATTATAATACACAATTATTTTAATATTTTTATTAAAATATTTAACTGTATATTTTATCATATAATTTTAGTAATATTTTAATTTGGTATTATAAGTTAAATAAATGAAAAATATATTTAATAAGTCAATTATGATTATTTCAAATAATAATAATAAATAGATATAACTAATTATAATTAAAAGAATATATATATATATATATATATATATATATATATATATATATATAGTACTTAAGGCTAGGGAGGCACCTTTCTTGTAAGAAATGGACGCTTCCCATAATGTCACATTTGTTTGGTCATATGTTTTTTTAAGAATATATGATTTTAGGGGTTTTTTTTATTTTTTTATTATATTTATATTTTAATAAATGGATTTAGTCCAATAAAAATAATAATATACTAATAATATTTAACAATTGATTTAAAGTGTGATAATTTTTTTATTAATGGTTTTGCAATAATAATGTTGTGTTATTGAGATTGTGTATAGAATTTCTTTCCAAATTTGTGGAATATATTAATTTTTAATATTCTTAAAATTTTAAATTATATTTATAATTCAACTTTTAAAAAATTTTATAACAAAAATTTTCAAACGTAATTGTAATTTTATAAAAAATAATTTAAATAATATGATGGACACCATGTATAATCTTTAAATATTATATAATTTGTAGATCCCAATTAATTTTTAAAATATAATTTCAATTTTTTAATTAATTAAATTAATTATAAAACACGCCTTTTACATAAAACTTTTTCAATAGATTTAAAAAAAATATCCCAACATTAGTATTTGACTCAAAGATAAATCTTATTATAATGAAAAAATTTATATGAATTTAAAAATTAAATTATTGGCAAACATAAATAAAAATAAATATTTTTAGTATATTATTATTTTTCTTGGATTAAAAAAATTTAGTAACATCTAATTTAATTAAAAGAAAAAAATAATAAATTTAGGATCAGGCGACCAAGCATTTTGGGAGGTGTCCAAAAATCAAGAAAAGACGCCTCCCTTGGTAATGATTTTTTTTTTTTTATATTTTTTGTAATTATATTTAGTTATTTCTATTTATTATTATAGTATTATTATAGTATTATTATTATTTGAAATATGTATGAGTAGCTTATTAAATATACCTTTTATTTATTTAATATATATTACTAAAAATATACACTTAAAATATTTTAAAATAAAAATATTAAAATAATTATGTAGTATAATTATTATTTTAGAAAAATACTATTTGAACATAAAACATTTTCAATAATTAAAAAAAAAAAAAAAACTTACCCAACATTAGTGTTTGACTCAAAAATCATCTAATATAATACTATTAGATGACGCATTGATTCAAAAGTCATATAATCTAATACAATCAGATAACACTTTGAATCAAATTTCATCTAATTTAATTATAAAACATGTCTTTTACATAAAAACCCTTTCAATAGATCTAAAAAAAATATATATCTCAAAATTATTGTTTGACTCAAAGATAAATTTTATTATAATGAAAAAAATTTAGATAAATTTCAAAATTAAATTATTGGCATACATAAATAATTATTTTTAATTTGAAAATAATTTGATATTAAATTGAGTTTATCAGATAAAAAATTATTACTCTTTAAATTAATTGTTAAGTATATTTAATATATTATTATTTTTCTTGGACTAAAAAAATTAAGTAATATTTGAATTTAATTAAAATAAAAAAATTAATAAAAAAAGCTTGGTCATCCGATCCTATAGGATCAAGCGACCATACTTTGTGAGAGGCATCCAAAAATCAACAAAAGGAGACTCCCTTGGTATTTAATTTTTTTTTAATTATATTTAGTTATTTCTATTTATTATTATTATTTAAAATGAGCATGAGTAGCTTATTAAATATACATTTTACTTATTTAATATATATTAAAAAATATATTTAATAAATAATATTATTATTCTATAATTTTATATCAGTAAAAATTAAAAATACAATGAAGCTAATATTTTTCATAGGTCAATTTAATTTGGAATACATTAACATATTCCTCAAAATTTTCAAGAAGCTCTATACACAATCTTATGAACACAACACCATTATTACAAAACCATTAATAAAAAAAATATTGGATGATAAAAATTTAGTAGAATCTAAACTTAATTAAAAGGAAAAAAAAATTGCTAATAACATGTGTTGTTATATATTTTGTAGGTTCCTCCACTTGATGAAATTAGAGTGGCTAGCAGTAGGGGTGTCAAAAATGGTTATGATACGTTAATTCAATTTGTCAAACACGAAAATTTTTATGTTAGTGTTGAGATTTAGCAGGTCTGTGTCGATAAACGGGTTGACCCGTTTATGACACTGTTTAAACGAGTCATGTAACGGGTTGACATGTTAACCCGTTACATCTCGTTTAATTTAATGTGCCATATTGAGTAGTATCAATCCGACCCAATCCATTTATAACTTGTATATTTTTTTTTAGTAATATTAAGGGTTAAAAGAGTCATTTATATTGCATTATAAGAGACAAATAAAATTATGACAAAAAAAAATCAAAGATAAATAAAATATTATTTAAGTTTATTTGATGGTACTTATTTAAATGTTTGAAAAACATATGAAATATTAAATTTTTAATAAATTTATAATTTTAATCATAATTCGATTTATGGACAATATTAAAGTTAATTTATATAATAAATATATTACATTTTTCAAGTTATAAATATTATACATGTTAAATGGGTTGTGTCGAGTTCATGATACATATATGATCTAATTAAATAAACGGGTTATACGTGTCGTATTCGTGTAACCCGTTTAATTTTTGTGTCGTGTTATGGTAACACGATTAATAAATGGGTCGTATTCGTGTTGACCCTAATCGTTTTATGACGCAGCGTAAGCAGAAAGGCAAAGCCGTTTAGGGTTTAAGTTTTTTCTGTATATTAATGTATGCCCTAAAACAGGCAAAGTAGAAGTTTAAATAGTGGCCCCGAAACCCTAGACACGGGTACAAATATGAAAATTGCCAAAAATGGCAGTTTCGAAATATTACACCAGAAAAATATAATGATATTAAAAAGGAAAACGCCACAGACGGCGCCTAAATCCGGGGTTCCTACCAAAAGTTACAAGCAATTCAAAAAGTTTTCATAAATGGAAAAACGGCAAAATTAAGGGTTCAAATGAAGGAATTTGGCTGAAAAACGACGTCGCTCATCGCCAAAGGCAATGATTCGGATCCGTTACACCATTTTCCTTTGGATCAAGTACTTGCAAGACCCAAAATCACAGCTGTCCCGAGCTACTATTTCTTCTGCTTGGCCCGCTGCTTATCTAGGCGGCCTAGGAACCCTTCTGCAAAGGTCTCCATGTCATTTTACCTGAGTATGTCAACCCGACACGAATACGACCCACAAACACATTTTGACACCCTTAGCTGGTAGGCACACTGTTAAATTAAATTAAATGCTTTTTGGCTTGTGTGAAAAAATTGGCGCCAAGTTAAGCAATTATTACAATTAAAAAACCATTTCAGTATGTTGCCAGTTATTTAATTTAATGATCATAATTAAAAATTAATGATTTAATAGATATAAAGTGTAAATTTTATCTATAAACTTGGTACACTATAAAATTACTCATTTATGATATATATTTGAAAGTGAGGTATTTTTTATTTAGCAAGGTATATATAAAAATATTTTATTTTATTTTTGAGTATTTATGTAAAAATCCAAATAATAATTTTTTTTTTTTTTTTGTCAAAGCAAATAATAAATTAAAGAACAAGACCCGTAAGTTCAACACGGGCTTAACTCTTAATCAGCGGAATTTGCGTAAGGATGAAGCGAAAACTCACCCAAACACAATCACGATGCGTGTCCCTAAATAAACGAATAAACACATTTTTTTTTATCCAAAGAACGTTGCTTCAGCCTATTATCGCAAAAGACAATGCTGTCCCTGCACTAATCTTAAACATTCGTCTAACAATGGGAATAATATCGTAATTTTACTCGCAATTTCAGATTCATCTTCCTTATCAGACCCATCTCCATTAAATTTCCCAATCAACCCTAGAAGAATCCTCGAAAATTCCAATTAGATCCTAAATCGATCGATCAATGGCGACTCTCTCTGCCTACTCTTCTCCTCCATGGCCGAATCCAAATCCTAACGCAACTCATCCTTCTACTCAGCAAGAACCACCGGAAGGTATCGACTCACAATCCCAATCTTACGATTCTCTTTCTTCAATTATGCCTCAAGATCACCTTGCTGATCAGCTTTCGCCTGCAAACCCTAACACTAATTACCACGCTCCTGTCTCTTCACCGCCTGAGTCCACCTCTCCAATGGCTCCTGTTTCTCTACTCCACCTCTCATTCAACCAGGATTTTGGTTGTTTCGCTGCGGGTACCGACCACGGGTTTCGTATCTATAATTGTGATCCCTTCCGAGAGATCTTTCGCCGCGATTTTGATCGTGGTGGCGGTGGGATTGGAGTTGTTGAGATGCTTTTCCGTTGTAATATTTTGGCTCTTGTTGGCGGTGGGTCTGACCCTCAGTATCCTCCAAATAAGGTTATGATCTGGGATGACCATCAGAGTCGCTGCATCGGTGAGCTTTCGTTTAGGTCTGAGGTCCGATCAGTGAAGCTTAGACGGGATAGAATTATTGTGGTCTTGGAGCAGAAGATTTTTGTGTATAATTTTGCGGATTTGAAGCTGTTGCATCAGATTGAGACTATTGCAAATCCCAAAGGGCTCTGTGCAGTGTCGCATGGGGCGGGTTCATTGGTATTGGTTTGTCCAGGGTTGCAGAAGGGCCAAGTTAGGGTGGAGCATTACGCGTCCAAGCGGACTAAGTTTATCATGGCACATGATTCGAGGATTGCTTGTTTCGCTCTCACGCAGGATGGGCAATTGCTGGCCACTGCCAGCACGAAGGGAACTCTCGTTCGAGTTTTCAACACAGCGGATGGTACCCTACTGCAAGAGGTATACTACTTCATTTTTTTTCCTTCACTTTTTTGTATATGAATTATACTGTTGAACTCGAGCTTTAATTTTTTTTTTCCCTGCCTAGTTAATTGAGGTTTTGTAGAAGTTAACATCATTGCAAATTTAATGCGAGCTGTTTCTGAGTTTGTAGTTTGGTATGTTTAGTGCAATGTGCTGTTAGGTGTACCTGGAGCTGCTTCTCAGTTTATAAATCTGTATGTTTTGTGGTTTTCAGAGGATTTTTATATTCATTTATTTTAAGCTTGAGGCTTATTGATCACCAGTAGAAACTTAATACAAATGAGTGTATAGTTATGAGGAATAATACTAGAGGTATACTTCTTCTTTAATTATCATTTTAAATTTTATTTTCCCTTCAATTTCTTGTATATGAAATATACAAGAAATACTCAAGCTAGTGTAATTAGCTAGTTGTATTTTTTAAGAAGTATTGTTGGGGTCGTTAATTGAGGTTATTTAGAAGTTATCTTTGCAGTGTAACGTGCTGTTAAGTGTACCCGGAGCTACTTTTTATTTATTAAGTTTGAGGCTTCTAGTGATCAGTAGAAACTTTAATATAAATGTGGGTATAGTTATGAGTAAGTGCAGACAGAATGCTGCTTTAGAGAGATATATTAAGCATCTATGTTTTGGATCAATATTTATGTTGCAGCCACAGTAAGATATGACAACTATTGGCCATTATCACCAGACTTGGAACTTGAAGATATACTTGAATTCAGCTTCCAATCTTCAGGAAGTCACCAGGAATGCCATCTCCATTGCCAGAAAGTCATTTGGAATCATGTTGGACCATCACAATGAGTTTCCTGTCACTGTTACATCTGTTTCAGGCGTCTATGCTCCTTAGTCTCTCTCCTCCTACCTTGTTTTGGGTATTTTTTTGTTTCTCTCTCCTCCTTCCCTGGCTGCTCTGTTTCCACACCCGACACCCCAAAACCCTCTTTTTCTTACTTTACTTAAACAATAACAGTGTAATGCTGAAAGACATACAACCCTTTTTGTATCCTTCCTTGGCTACTCCACATCTGCTTTGTCCCCTTTGCCCCTGTTTTGACCTAGACAAACTGGAAGACACTCAATGCTCTGTTTAGCGTATTTATGTAGGTTATAAATTTGAATTTTAGTTATTCTATGAATAATTGTTGACTGTCACAAATTCATGAAATCATGCAACAATTGCTTTGATAGGGAAGGTCAGAATGTGTGGAAATCTGTAGTTCCTTTTTTTCATATTACTTGATATTTGGGAAATGTGATGGTTTGTTTTACCAGTCTCTTCATGAGTAGGCCCACAAATGCAGTGTTGGAAGGAAGAAAATAGCAAAGTAAGATTGGTCTTTTACACTGATTGTAAAGCAACATACTTGTGCTATTTACTTTGTGAATGCTCTCCTTGGTCATTGCTTGGTAAATCTTTGATTTGAAATAGTGAGGGGAAATTTGGTGTCTTTGTTTAGTCAAATAGATCTTGAGCTAATGGGAAATGTGTGCTATATGGGAAATGTGATGGTTTGTTTTACCAGTCTCTTCATGAATAGGCCCACAAATGCAGTGTTGGAAGGAAGAAAATAGCAAAGTAAGATTGGTCTTTTACACTGATAGTAAAGCGACATATGTGTGCTATTTACTTTGTGAATGCTCTCCTTTGGTCATTGCTTGGTAAATCTTTGATTTGAAATAGTGAAGGGAAATTTGGTGTCTTTGTTTAATCTAATAGATCTTGACCTAATGGCAGCTTTGTGTCAGTTCATATAATCCTGGTGGTATTTCTATCTTTATCTTGGCTTCTCCTCCCCCCTTCTCCAAAAAAGGTTATGTGGGTGGGCTTTCTACTGTTATTTTCTATTTTTGCTGAATGTATAGAGGGTTTTTAACAATTCTTTTTTATCTTTTTATCTTTGCTCAGTTTGGCAAGGATCTTCTGATATTTTGGGGGAGATCCTGAGTTATAATTAGTGGTTCACAAAATTTCTCATCTATTTAAAATAACTGAATGGTCACCTGCAGGTAAGGAGGGGTGCAGATAGGGCAGAAATTTATAGTTTGGCATTCTCTTCAACTGCCCAGTGGCTGGCAGTGTCAAGTGACAAGGGCACTGTCCATGTCTTCAGCCTTAAGATTAATCCAGGATCCCCAGGGACTGATCAGCCACAAAACACAATTGATTCTAATGTTGCTGGTACATCTCCCACCTCGTCTCTCTCCTTCTTTAAAGGTAAGATTACTCTCTCTCTCCCCCTAAATATTTGCAAGTAATGATGTTAGTTTGAATGTTATTGACAAGTGAGTTCTGTTTGGTATTTCCTTCGTGTGCCCCCCAACAACACACAAGCGCACAAAATGGTAGCCTGTGAAGGCTCAGATATATACTGATGCCTACACAATATTAGTGGATATGAATCAAAAACCATCATCTGGACAATAGTAAAAAATTAATGGGATTATTTCAATTGCCTACTACAGTTTGGTGAGGTTTTTAATTTTTTATGATAAGTGTATTGTTCTTAAGTTACGTTGCAGTCTTGCAGATAATGTTTTTCTTCATTTGAGTGAGGTGGGAATGAAATATCCTCGTAAACATTCAAATACTAATATTCTACTCCATAATACAACGTATCTGTATGGTGTGCACTATTATCAACTGATAGAAGTCTTAACTGGCTTTCCACTTGCAGGTGTTTTGCCAAAGTATTTCAGCTCGGAGTGGTCAGTGGCCCAATTTCGTTTGGTTGAGGGTTCTCATTACATTGTTGCTTTTGGCCACCAAAAGAATACAGTGGTAATCCTTGGCTTGGATGGAAGGTAAGGAATTATGGTGTGAGAATAGAGAGAAGAAAGGAATAGGGGGGGGAGTGGTTCAAACATTAGTTTACACTTTTTAGTCTTTACAATAACTTTCTATGCATTGTGTTTATTTTTTGCACTTGTTTACCTCAGCCGCCTATATTAGTTTCCAGAGTCGTTGATTGATTGGAAATTAATTGTGGTTGCAGCTTCTATCGTTGTCAGTTTGACCCAGTGAATGGTGGAGAAATGACTCAGCTGGAATATCACAATTTCTTGAAGCCAGAAGCAGCCTTTTGAAAGCATGTTTATATGTTCAATTTCTTATTATATGCATATAATATATATATATATATATCCTGTATTTTTCTGTTCTTTTTGGCGTTTACTCCTAATTAACTTAATCTAGAAATGACTGCATTATGCTGTAAATATGTAACTATGTATTTATTATGTTAAAAAAGAAAAACCAAAAAAACGAAAAAAAAAAAAAAAAGGAGATCATTATCTCTGTTTAAGTTGTAATTACATTTTTAATTTTAACATTAGACCACTATATTATTTCCATTTCTTAGAAAAGTGTTGGGGCTTTCGGGGTCTTAGAAAATTGATCTAGTTGTGTATTAGGCTGTGTTGCGGGTCGACAACTTCCAACAACGAAATAGTTGAGCCTTTGGCTGCGGTTACTGGCAAAGCAAATCTAAGAATAGTGAGGCGGAGACCTGGATTTGTATTTCGTTGCTCATTAAAAATCTTCTCCAATTCTACAACTGAAAATCTCTACCATTTTAAAAATTTGAAGTCATTCCGTTTAGTATTGTATGTCTCAAATCTCAATTAAGTACTTGACAACAGAATTGAATCTATTAGCATGTTTTAGAGAAACAGTTGTTTGAAGTGAGAGAGAGAGAAAGAGAGATTGTTACTACTAGTGTTGTGTTGTTAGGACACTTTTTGAAATGATTTTCCTTTTTAGTTTTGTTATTATGTGATTATTCACGGCTCAAACTGCAATCTGACATGGTGGTTTACCTAATATGCGTTCTACTTGTGGATGAAATGAAGCCAACATTGCACGTGAGCTCTATATGTCTTGTTGGCGTTGTATTGGGCATTGGGCTGATTTACTGCACATAAAAAACAAAACTGCAAACCACCTTTCTTGTTTCCTTCCCTTTGTTTTTTATGGCTCAATACAAGACTCTACTGTCTTTACTCCTTGGATTTTATTTTTAATTTTTCACAACTTTTTGAAATGGGATATTAAACTTTTTTATATTTTATATTATGAGACTAATAGTCAATTATGAGCGTGCAATGGCTAGTACTTGGTTTTTAATTTGATATCTAACAACTAACAAATCTTGGCTCTAGCCTAATGTCAATTCCCACTCATGAATTTTTTTAAGAAAGAATAAGGTTATAGGTTTTTATTTATTTTTTTATTTTTTTCCCAAGGAATAAGGTTATAGGTTGGACTATTCACACTTTTTTTTTTCTCTTTTTAAATATTTCATT
Source organism: Vernicia montana (assembly GCA_949750685.1). NCBI lineage: Eukaryota > Viridiplantae > Streptophyta > Magnoliopsida > Malpighiales > Euphorbiaceae > Vernicia > Vernicia montana. Next base: position 6,368 of record CATKHJ010771483.1, on the reverse strand, counting down.
ACATATTATTGTAGTTGAGCACATAACCAACTATTTATGGAAGACTATTCAGTGATGATTATTATATAAAGACATAAATGGTTGATTTGACTTTCATTAATATAAGCTCATCAGGGTTAAAAAACTGGTAACAACTTGCAACTTTTTTTTTTTTTTTTTTTTTTTTGCCAAATGTTACAACTTGCAACTTACAATTTTGCAATTTTTTATTTGAAATTTTGGGTGGAATCAGATGCAAATCTTAAAGGGACTTCATAATTTTAAAATTTAATTAATAATAATTAATTAAAATTTAATTAATTAAATTTAAAATTGTGGAGTCCCCTTGAGATTTGCATCTGATACCACCCAGAATTTCAAGTTTGGAATTGTGGTTTGACTGGATCGTATGAAGTTTAAGGACCCACTACCATGTACTGCCCCAATGGGAATAGTTTCATTTTTTTTTTTTTAAATCCTTTGACAGTTCTTCGGTTTCATCGCCCATGTGGCTTAGAAAACGGTGATCAATGATACCCTGTGATGATCATGTGGCTTACATCATGGTAAAATCTCCATTTTGCATTTTTAATTATCTCATCTCATAATAATCTATTAAATATCAATTTGTAAAAAAAATTAATTATACGATTTATTTTCACATTTTACCACTTGGTTCAAACATTAATTAATTGTTTGTAATGAAAAAATAAAAGAAAAATTTTAAAAATAAAATAAGTAATGAATGAATTTAGAGAGTATCGGGTAATCACTAATCAGTAAGTAGTTGCATTCCCTATAAGAAATATTGCAATAAAAACTAATTTTGAGGACGATTATATTTATCAAAAGCTTAATTAGAGATTGACTTACGTCAGCTGAGTGGTGCACAATAATATCAAAATACAGAGGGCACTATTCTATATTTTGTGTAGATTATAACAGAACCATTGACTATTGTTAAGGAAGAAATTTTGTTAAATATAATTTAGTATAATTAAATTAATTTCTATAAATTTAAAAAAATTTATATAAAATAAAGAACTAAATATAATATATAATCAAATTTTTATAATTTACGTCTAAAAAATTTTATATTTTAAAAGTTAAAAGAGAGTATAACTCCTCAATTCTCTAATTTCGTCATTGATTACGCTAATTAGAGAGGATAAAAAGTAGTAGTTATAAGTCTATCTGAACTTTTTATTTATTTATTTGTTTTATATTAGAAGGTGAATTTTAAATTTTTAATACTATTTGAATGAACTATGACATATATTTATTTTTTATTTTTCGATTAAAAAATTCACGAGAAAAATTGTTTATTAATCTAAAATTTTAAATTAATGAATTTGGCAATAAACAACAAAGACACTATAAAAAGGAGCATAGAGCTTTCATATATTTTCCTACACAGAAAAGAAACAAATCAAGATATATAGATTATTATTAGGTGAAATCTCTCGTAATTAACTCCTCCATTGATCTCTCTTTTCTCATTATTAATGGCGCTTAAGCTGCATGGAGCGGCCATGTCCACAAGCACCTCCCTTGTGATGACATGTCTTCACGAGAAACAAGTAGATTTTGAGCTCGTCCCTATTGATCTTTTCGCCGGCGAACATAAGCAACCTCATTTTGTAGCCAAGAATGTATGTATATTATAAAAATAATTACCATTAATTTATATATATATATAGCAGTAATAATTCATTCAATCTTTTATTTTTATTTTTTCATGTAGCCCTTTGGTCAGGTTCCAGTACTTGAAGATGGTGATCTCACTCTATTTCGTAAGCTTAATTAATTCTTTTCTTTCTTATTTTATAGTATTTTTTTTTTAACAATTAATTAGTGAAACTAAACCAACTCGACTGGAATGTATTGAGATAATATAGTAATAGTGTTTTTGGATAATACTTGGCGTGTTAGAGGATTCAAGTTTCTCAATTTTTATTTGAGTTTAATTCATAAAATACATTGAAACTCTGTTTGTTAATTAGATAAATAAAATCTAAGTTCAAATTTAAACTCAATTCATATATAAACTATCTCAAACGCTTTTAAATTCGGCTTAAAAGTTCTTCGAGATTTTTTTTTTTAGGAAAAGTTCTTTGAGCAAGTTGAAATTAATTTTTAGCATACTATTTTTACAAAACTTTGTTGAGAGATAAATTTTTATTTGATATATATATATATATATGTTTTACAGAAATGAAGTAGGAGGAGATACAATTAACAAAATTAATTTTAATGTATATTATTCAGATAAAAATATAATTATTAAATGAAAATAATATTAAAATTATTTAATTTTAAATAATCAATTAAGTTCAAGAGCTTAAAAGAAATATTAACAAATCAAAACTCAAAGTAATAGTGTTTGAACATCTCCTTGCATGAGATTAAGTGGGTGTTTGGTTTAGTTGTCAAGAACTGACTGTTAGTTTTTTTTTTTTTACTTTCAATAGTTAATTCAATTTGTTTGGTAAGCATAAAAAATCAGCTGCTGTTAGCTATTGGGTATCTCAACAACTATTGATCGTAAAAATTCCATTTTAAAGTTTTTTTCCTATCAAATGATAGTTGATATTATATTTTTACTATATTACCCCATCATTTTACTCTTATAAAAAATAATTATTAATGAAATTATTTTTTAAATTAATTTTTATGTGATATATTTATTTATAATTCTTTAAAATAATAAATAATTATTACAATATTATTTATAATATTAAAAAAAATTATTATATTCATATTTAAAATAATATTACAAATATATATAAAAAATGTTCATAACACATTAAAATTGAAAATAATATGTATGTATATATGTTAAGTAATTATATTTATATGATCATTTTACATCTCAACAACAACTACAATACTAAATTTTTACTAAACAACTAACGTTTATAAATTAACAACTAATAGCTACCTGTCATCGGCTATAAGTAATTACAAATAGTTAAATTAAACCGGCCCTATTTAATTTTTTTAATATTTTAATTCTAATTAATTAGAGTTGGAACTCGAAAACTCATAGTTTTAGATATAATTTTGTATCGTAATACAACATTAATTAACAGTTCTTTTTTAAAAAAATCCAATATGACTGAAATATATATTTATATATATTTTTTTTGAAAAAAAAAACAGAATCAAGAGCAATCACAGCATTTATAGCAGAAAAATTCAAGGAAAGTGGGTATGATCTAATAAGGTACAAAAACCAGGAAGAAGCAGCAATGGTGAAGGTATGGATAGAAGTAGAATCCCAAGAATTTCACCCAGCAATAGCTCCAATTGTCTACCAACTTTACGTAGGCCCACTCAAAGGAGTTTCACCTGACCAAACAATCATCGACACCAACTTAGAGAAGCTATCAAAGGTTCTTGACATTTATGAAGAAAGGCTGAGTAAAACCAAATACCTCGCCGGAGATTTCTACACTCTGGCTGATCTTCATCATCTTCCTTACACTTTCTATCTTATGAAGACGTCTGCTGCTTCAGTCATCAATCAACGTCCCCATGTCAAGGCTTGGTGGGAGGATATTTCATCCAGGCCAGCTTTCAAGAAAGTAGAAGAGGGTATGAACTTTGGTGAGAAATTAAATTAATTATTTCTTCAACAAAAATAATGTACTACTACTGCTGGCCAGCCTAATATATTTCAATTCATTGTTATTAATTTTAATTAATGCCAAGAGATTTTATAATTTAGATTGTGGTCTTAATTAATTAAGTTGTTGGGATAGGGAACCAATGTTGACTGTGTGATGTTAACTACAACTATATTGAAATATTGAGACTATCACTAATATTCTCAAGGAAAAAAAAAAAAAAAAAAAACTATTACTACTAATTAAGAAGATTTGACTCATGATATTACAGTTACTATATCTTTAAAATCTTTAAAATCGAGACATTTTGAGTTTGAATCAAGTTAAAACCAATTAACAGAAGAAAAAAAATATATATATAAAGGAATTATTTTATTCCTATAAATGTTATTTTATTTTATTTTTCATGATTGTAGTTGAAATATTTGTACCATTATAGCTAGGTTGAGAAATTTACATTCAGAATTTTCAATTTCAATGAAGAGTTTTATATAAGGGTGAAGGCAGTTGTGTAATCAGAAGATACAAGCAGGAGCCCTGGCTTTCCAAACCACTGAAAAATGTTTATATTATTCTTATATAATTAGTATAATTTTTAATTAGTTCTTCTAAATTTTTAATTGATCCCTCCAAAATTAAATTTTTATAAATAATTTCAAATGTTAAAATTATTATTTAATTAATGCTCATCATATAAATATGAAAAATCAATTAATTAAAAATGTACTTTTATGAAAAAATATAATTAGTTATTATTATTATTATTCGAAACAAAAATTATTGAAAAATTTAGAAAAAAAAAATTAATCTTTTATTTTTTTATTCTCCTATTAATTATAGCCCCCAAAAATAAAATTTTTTAGTTCCACCCCAGGTAAAAAATGATAATGATACCTAACATTCCATCTTATCTTTTAAACCCTTTAATTTTTTTTTTATCTTAATTTGAGATGTATGTTACAAAGGGTAATTTATATATTAAAAAATGAAAAATGAAAAGTAATTTTGTCATGACTCAAACTTCAAGGACACGTGACTGGCACTAGGGAACGAAAAATCATAAAGTTTTTGAAATTTGTAGTATGCATGACTAAGTATTGAATAATAAAACATATAATATGACAATTGTAACTGTCACAGAACAAGACTATAGGTCCACCTGTTAAACAGAACCTGAACATACATCATATTTCTGCCACTGAAAACTACAATATCAATTATCTCAATATCATCATTATCAGAATTCTGCTTAACAGAATATCACATAAATCATAATGAGGAAACTTTGCTATCCTCTAAAACTCAACAATTTATACCACTGAACCAATAATACATAAATTCATAAAAAGAGAATAACAATGTGAATTTCTAAAATTTTTATTTTTCATCAAAAGAAATATTTACATAATGAGGAAACTTAACTATCCTCTAAAACTCAACAATTTATATCACTGAATTAATAATACATAAATTCATAAAAAGAGAATAACAATGCGGAGTTCTAAAATTTTTATTTTTCATCAAAAGAAATATTTATATAACTATATAAAAAGAAATCTCATTGTCGAGAAATAATGATAGGAATAACGCAATTAAAATCTATTCTCAAGCTCATCCTGTAATCCTGAAAAAATATTGAACAAGGATGAGCGTTCGACTCAATGAATGATACTAGCTAATTTATTAACTTGGTGTCATACATTCATTCTATATAAAATTATATTCATGCATCGTGTCACATAGACAATTATTCACATAATCATCCAAGGATGGAAATTAGTTGATACGAACCACTCTAAATCTCAATATGGAGAGTCGACCCCCTTCTTTAGCTCTCTGAATTCCAAACATACGGCTACAGTGAGACTGGCTCAAACCCGACCAATTTGTCTTATCCATTACATACGGCCACGGTGAGACCAGTTCACACTATGCCAAACATCATCATCATAATTATTATCAGAACCCTATATGATTCTACGTCATCATAATCTCATCCAAACATCCACATGTAATTAGTAACATAATTTATAATACATTATTCATAATCATATGTTAGGATGTCTTTATACATTCGTAGTGTATAATTATTTACATATATATAATATACAGTACATGTAATGCATGATAAGTATGAAAACATATTAGAAAGTATCACTCATAACTCTGGTACAAAAACTCGAACTAGCTCTCCTTGACACATCAGTCAGTCATCCGAAAACTAGGAAGACGTCTGAAACACTTACACTGGAACAGATAAGGAATATCAGAATAAAAATAACTCAAACCTTTAAAACCATACTTAAAGACTATAAAGATTCTGTCGAAATTTCGGTAGAACTTCCCCTATAATTAGGACATTAACTCACTGAAATAAAAGAAATAAACACTTCTAAAAATCATTCGCAACTCACATCAATCGATTTCGACTCAATGACCTCCTCCTGGGTCTCTAACTCGACAAACATCAATATCATCTCAATCATACATCAAAATTCTCCAATCATATATATATTTACATAATCATAAAACATTATTTTCCATGAGTTAAATCAATCATAAATACAATTAATCGTATTATAAGATATCGATTAAAATAAATTCATTTAAAAGAAAATTTTACTTTTAAAGACAATCTCATATCTAAGAATAATCTTTTTATAAAATCATTTTCTAATAAATTTACTTATATATATAACATCATTTATAATAATATTAATTTAGCTTATAAACCTTTTAATATCAATTTAATTTCTTTAA
>CATKHJ010771369.1:0-23253 GCA_949750685.1 Vernicia montana | reverse complement strand
GTTTCTCTTTATATATATATATATATATATATATATATATATATATATATATATATATATATATATATATATATATATATATATATATTGACTATTTAATTTGACTTTGTTCTCCATTGACAGAATTATTTAGTGTGCGATTCTAATAAATTCCATAATAATGTAAGTGAGATAAGAATTTGTCAAAAGTGCATTTTTTTTTTTTAATAGGATATTGGAATTCATTAAATATTAGATCTTAATACATCAAAGATAAATGATGGTGGGGTACTAATTCACTCATCATGATCAGATATAGAAAAGGGTTGTTATAGCAATTGAGTGAGCAACACAATTCGCTGATCTTTTTAACAAACGAAAAAGAACAATTGGATTAATTGATATTTCACTAATTTTTTTTTTTAATTTGACTTTATTGCACTAAATAATATACAAATAAAAATATTCATTTTCTAAGGTTTAGTATGATTGATATTTCTTATTCGCTTCTCTAGTTCTCTTTAAGAGTTTGAAGTGAGTTTTAGATTTGAACCTTCATTCATTAGTATAATGAATTTTTTTAAAATATTTTAAAAAATGACTTTTTTCTTTTAAAAATGATTTTTTTTTTAATTTTAATAAACTTCTTATATAATAAAAGTATATAAACACATATTTATTAATTCACCTATTATTTAGTGGTTACATTATTGATTATTAGTGACTACCACCATAATTTATCATTTTTATATATATTTTTTCATATTTAATAACAAATGAAAAAATATAAAATTTTTATAAGTTTAAATATTTTTATATTCACATAAAATTGAAAATTTTAATATCTTCTCTCTAACTTTCAATAATACAATCAAATAATAAAAATAAATTATTTTTCCTTATAAAATATTTCTAAAGATAAATTATATCTTTGCGAAATAAATAGATGCTAAGGATAATTATTATAATATTTTGTTATGTAAATCCATAATAGTGTTTTGGTTGATTAGGTTTCTATGAATATAATAATAATAATAGGAATCCAATGTGGTTTTGGCATTACCCATCATAAATTCATAATAGGCGTGGCAATGACCCAATGTCCAATTCTTTGGCTTTCCTAGAAAATAAAAAATAAAAAATTGTTATTTCCATATAGTTTGGTCATATTCCAATACGGATAATTCAAAGGGCCCAATAGGAAGTTTCCTAACCGTATAAATATTTTCAGTGCAAAAAAAAAAAAAAAAAACAGCATAAATATTTGTTAAATATTAATAAAAAAAAATTATAAAGATTTCATCAAAATTTAATTAGGTGGAATACATATTAAATTTATGAACTTGTCACAATTAATCGCTTTACTTCTTAATTTATAATTTAATCAATTTAACACTTGAATTTAATAAATTAAAATTAATAAAGAAACTCAAAAGCTCCAAAATAATTTATTTACGCAGTTAAAAATGAAAAACTAACAAATTGAGTACACAATATAATATACCACAACATCATGTTATTCAATTTCATTAAAAAAAAAAAATTAAATAAGATCCCTTTTCTTTAATTAAATTCTCAAGAAATTCAAGATTTTGATTAACTTCTTGGATGCCCTATTCTTGCTCCTTCCCTTGAGTTGTAAGAAGCTTAAATTGTGAGTAGCAAAATTAGAGACTAATTCAATGATTGATCATAATAAATAAGCAGAAAGAGAAAGCTAAAAACAATGAAAAGAAAGAACATCTGTTATTTACCTTTTCATGTACAATTTAACCCAGAAACTTGAGCTAAATTCCATGTAACAATAATTTTTCCATTTGAAATAATAATGGATTTCAATTTGTTTCGAAAGAAAAACTAAAAAATATCAAATTTAAATGGTAGTTAATTTCAAATTCTAAGAAAATTTTAGAAACCTAACAATGATATTCCATTATATTGTGTCAAAAACAAGTTATCAATCAAAATAAAGAAACTCCAAAAACAATGAAAAAAAAAAATAGTAGGAAACCTATTAGATCTTGAAATTAAAAAACCCATAACCCCATAGCACCCACCGTCTTCACCGCCTAACAAAATCGATGAACCCATTCAGTGACAGACACATGATTTTAATTGGGAGTGAAATTTAGTAATACTAATTTTTTTACAATATTATATTTAATTATAAAAACCCTTAGAGCTAAAGGTATAAAAAAAAAATTTAAGGGAAAATATGAAAATAAAAATAAAAAATTTAGGGTACAAAATAAAATTATTAAAAATTATAGGTATAAAATTACAAAAAATTATGGAATGAAATGATTACCTATAAAAATTTTCATGAGTTAGAAAGATAAAAAAAAATAAAAATTTGAAAGGGTAAATGTCACGACCCAACTCTAGGGGCACATAACCGGCACTAGGGTACAGAAAAACTTAAGACTTCCAAAACCTGTAGTCAGTCTGACAATACAAGTCAACATCGAATAAACCAGGGAATCATAAATCAATGGCTAAGGGCCCACATACCAACAGAACCTGTACGCATATCATCATATACTCATTCAATCACATCTCACTATATAATCAAATTCCTGTTTAGCAAAATATTTCATCATGCCATATTACAGGCAACAGATACCAACAAGCAATAATACTACAAATACAAGCTCGGTCTACTGTAATTGTGAAATTTTAGAATTATAATATTATATACAACAACACATAAACATAAAATCCACTGCCGGAGGAGATGGCAGGGAAACTCAGTAGTAATAAAATAATCAGGCTCACCCTGCAACCTGAAAAAAATAGTGAGACATAGATGAGCGTCTCAACTCAGTAAATGATACTAACTAATATACAAACATGTTGCTCTAACATCAGTCTAATATTAATGCTCCTGTATCGTGCCAAACATACAAGCATTCAGATAATCATACAATCAAACATGGATGAGAATCGGTTCACAGGATTCACACTAAACCTCAATCTGGGGAGCCGATCCCTTATCCTGACTCTCTGATTCCCATTACTATATCTCAAAATCCAATACATAGAGTTTCAGCCGTCCATGGCCTATGCCACGCAACGCTGACCCAATTGGCAGCAGCGAGCGATAAGCAAGTTTTAAGCCATCATACACCAGTCACAGCTCATCAAACATAATTATTATCATATCATAATCACAATCCTGGGTGAATCCTTGTGTCATTCTAATCATATCCAGTATCCACAATTAATATGCAACTCACATAATTAATGAAGCAATCACATATACGTATGCCAACATGCTCGATTAATGTTCATAATGCATAATTATATACGTATATACATATAGTAAATGTATATGCATGAAATACAGGAAAATATATTTGAAAGTATCACTCACAACACGGGTGCAGAAATTAGACTCGATCAGTGACTAGGACCTGAGGCTGCAGAAGATGATCCTAGACGATCTAGAAAATAAAATACTAACAGATTATCAGAATAAGAATTTATAAGAATCAAATATAGACACATCCTAATACCGTAGAGAAATCTACCAAAATTTGGCAGAGTTTCTCCAGAATAGACCTGATCCCCCTGAAACTCAGACAACAGACTCAACACCGAGATATCGAATATCCCAACCGGCTCTCGATAGCAATTATCACAATTAATTTCCAATAATAAATATATTACTCCCTTAATAACTCTTAAATAATTATCTATAATTAATTATCTAAATTCATAATAATTTCCTTATGTCAAAATAAACAATTCTAATATTAAATTAACCATCAGAGAGCAATTTCGGACTATCGGACGCACTCACTGGAGAGTCGCTGAAAAACGTCAACGGCATCGGATAGCGACGAAATTAGTACTAATGGATTCGTATAGAAACGTAGATGCCGAAAATGTATGCCACTCTCCATACTCGCAGGAGGATCGCCGAAAAACACGTCGGCAATCCTGAAACGTCATCGAATTTTGGCGAAAATTAAATGTTCACCAAAATTAGCAAATGAGATACCAAATCGAAGTTTAGGAGAAGAGAAACTCAACGGTACCAAAATCGTCGAAAACGGAGGTCAGAAAGTCGACGAAATGAAGTTCGAAAGATTTCTAGCTGGCGAACACTTTTCCGGGAGGTGCGGCGGCGGACGGTGACCAGATTAGTGGCGTTGAAAAGCTCTTTGTCTCCTCTTTCGAATGGTCCGGTGCTTGTCGACGGCAGATGTCTGGAAGGCGGCAATCGAAGCTGATTTCTCCTCTCTCTCTCTTACTGCAAATGTCACTTTTTCTTTCCTTTTCCGTTTTTCCAGCATCATATATACATATATATATATATATTAATATTGATTGTGTGATAATAATAATAATAATAATAATCTGAAAATTAATTACATAAATTCAAATTTTAATTAAACAATTATATATTTTATTTTACTAAAATAAAATACCCAATTAATAATAAATTTTTATAATTTAAAATTTCAAGATATTACAGTAAATATGAAAAAATATAAAAATTTAGAGAGACAAATATGAAAAAATATAAAAATTTAGGGGAACAAATATAAAAAATCTAAAAAATTTAGCTGTAATTTAAAAAAATATACATATATGGGGCTAAGAGGGGGTTGTGGGCCCCTGTGTCCACCATTAAACCCATCACGTTCAACGTCAAATTCCGTTATCAACTTCTATAGATCCTCATCGATGGCTTGGTGGCTGAGGCTTAGACGTAATGGAGCTGAGTTTGAGGTGATCTTTCCATCTCCATTATAATCAAAATTTTTAAAAACTTATTACAATTCATCTAACCTGAGGCCTGAGTTTGAAAGACTAAGATCTCGATCTGGTCAATAAAGCCACAATGACGGTAGGGAATCGATCGGAGAATCCTCTAATTTCTTGGACTTTTTCCGTTGGATTTTTTTACCAGCCATTACTGGTACTCTTGTTCCCCTCTTTTTTATTTTTTAAAGCTTTTTCTTGATTTTTTTTAATAAAAGTAATTATTTTAGTAGAAAAAGTCAATTATTTACATATAATTTTACACGTCTACACTCGTGTAAAATACGTGCTCTCAAGCTAAATAAATGGATATTTAATAGTTTCAATTTATTAAATTCAAGTATTAAATTTATTAAATTAAAAATTAAAAATTAAGAGGGCAAACTGACTAATCGTATAAAATACGTGATAAAGAATTTTATGGCGTCAAGTAACATTCATATAAATCTAATTGTCCCTTTCATGAATCATGAGATTTATTTTATTTTATCTCTTAAGGGACTAAAAAAAAAAAAAAAAAAAAAAGAAAGAAATGCCTATTCTATAAAATAAAAAATCTTAAAAACAATAGTTATTTATGATGTAATAGTTATTTAGATTAAACATTTGCTACATTTCAGAATCAATAATTGAGAACTTTAACACTAGATGTTGATTTCTAAATGAATCTCATACCTGTAGAGTTGATTTTCTTTATTTATTTTTTATTTTTTTAATAAAGTTCGATAGAGGGTTGATTCTTTTCTATATCACATTTATATATAATAAAAAAAATGAATCTCATACAGGAAAATAGTATGAGATACAGAGGTAAAACTATATTTCAAAAATTAAGAGACCAAAAATAAAAATAAAAAGATAAAAACAATTAAGTTTATGGAAGTAACATATAATTTTTTAAGTGCTATATATATATAAAACTTAATTGGAGCATTATATATACTTTAAAAAATTCAAAATATATATGTAATAAATAAAATTTTATAAAAATTAGAGGGACTAAATGCATATGTTTTAGAAATATGTATAAAATATTTATATAAAAGTGAAATTTTGAAAATTTTGGAAGAATAATGCTTTTTTTTAAATTATTTAAAATTTTAATTAGTCTCTCAAATTTTATGAGAAGTTTGAGAGACTAATTAAAACATAAACTATTTATGAATGTATATAAATCTTAAATGGGATTGGGCCTTTCTGAGGCAAGTTGTTAGAGATACGTCATTTGGTTTGGTCGATTTAGAATGAATAGTTTTAACCAAATTAATTATATTAGTTTGTAAATGATTTAAATCATATTCAAATTAAGTAAAATTAAAAATTATCCAATTAATACTATTAAGTTTCGATTTGATCCAAAAATATTTTTAAAAAAATTAAAATAAGTACTATATAAATTAAAATATTTTTATAATATGAAATTATATTTTAAATAGATGAAAATTTTATATTATGTGATAAAAATCAACTTAAAGAATAAAAAAAATCTCAAAAATTAATATAAATAAAAAAAAGTCTCTGCAAAATTAAAATTAGATATATATAAATCAAAATATATAATTTTAGTATATTTCGATTCGATTTGATTTTAGTCGGTTTTTCATGTATTCAAACCATAATCAAATTAAAAATATCGGTTAACTATTTTTTTTTAAATCAATCCGAACCATACTAATAATAAGGATACAATTTTTTGTTTAAATTAAATTAAATTGATTTGATTTAGACGATTTGATTAATTTTTGAACATATCGAGCCCTGTTGTATTGATGGACCAAATTAATTTTATTACTTACATTATCTCACATATCTTTCTTAATGGGTCTTCACCTTCAAGGCCCATTTACTATAAATTTTTAAGTTTTTTTTTTAACTAATAAATTTTTAAATTTAGATAAATAGTTCTTTGATTTTTCAATTTATGTTGGCAAACCTACTTCAAGGCCCAACATTGTTTCATGTAAAACAACACAAGGCCTCAAAGATATCACCCTTAGCTAAGATGATAGCCAGAAGTTGGCCAGTTAAATTACTTAATATTTTTATTATTTGGAATAAAATTAATTTAAATAAATTCAATTTTATCAATTCTCATGTTTAAAATAAAATAATTTATACAATTCAATTATTTTAATTTTCAAAAAAATGATATTAAAATATTTTCATTTTAAGTTTACAAAAGTTCAATTTAATTATATTTGATTTGTAATCATATTAGATAAATATTCCTATAATTTATTTTATAATCTCTTAAAATTCTAATATTATTAGTTGTTTTTAAATAAATAAGAGTAAATAGGAAAATAACATAAATTGAATCTATTATCTACAGACACCATTTTGAAATAATTTTGTTTTTTCATGCGTGCATGGAGAACAAAGATTAATTGTATTGCAAGATTGCTGGGAAAAAGCCAGCAGATCTTCCATGAAAAATATTGGAAGAAAAGTTGGGATTTCTTTTCAGCTATGTTTTGCCATTAATTTTGAAAATTATTCTCATAAATTTGACTTGCAATTTTAAATGATCTGAATTCAATGAGGATCAACCTGTCTAACACATTGATTTCATCTGAAATATGTCCATTTGACTTCAAATAAATTAATAAAAAAAATAATTTTTTGTAATTTTTAAAATTACTTTAAAAAAAATACAATTTGATCTTACTGGATAGATTTACATAACATTAGATGATTTTGGTACAAACACATTTAGGACATAAATACAATTAATTTTGAAAAATTAGGATACATTGAGAAACTGTGTTAGGTGCATATCATTCAATGTGTGCTCATGTTAAAGATATATTAATTCTAATATGATATAAAAAATTAAATGTTTTTTATTTGAGTATTGAGGAGAAGGAGGAGGAATCGATATCGGATTTATTGTCTAAAAAAATATGTATTAACCACTAGATTATCCCTCAGTGTGCTATAAAAAATTAAATGTTGATACTTAATTTATAAGCTATAAATTAATATGGATTGATACAAAAATTATATGAAAATTTAAAGTTGAAATGAAAATGCAGATTTCATTATTCAAATGATTAACAACTGAAGTCCCTTGTTTCTGCAGGGATTCAGTATTATAATATACTCTATATATAAAAAGTATAAAATAATGACCAATGGCCTATTAGCTCAGCTGGTTAGAGCGTCGTGCTAATAACGCGAAGGTCGCAGGTTCGAGACCTGCATGGGCCAAATTTTTTACTCTTGTATTTTTTCTTTGAAGAATGGGCCCAAGTACCCAAGCCGAAGTTGGGCTCTATATCAATCCAAAAAATAAATTAATATTTTGACTCTTTATAGGGTATAAATAAATAATAAAAAATTGAAGAAATTAATCAAAGACCAAAGACCAACAAGGTCAAGTTACCTAACTTAGGGCACTTAATTTGAAAGTCCATTTTTAGTGGTGTATTTGTCAGATGTGCTCATAGCCTCATACCCATTACATCTTTAGATATTATCATATATACTCTATAAAGGCCAACCAATTAAATTGAATAAAGCAATTCTCACCAAATATGTAAATTTCCTATTTGAAATGAAACTAGTGGATTTGGATTTATTCATATTTTAAGTAAAAAATTATAAAAAATTTAACATTAAATTAAATCTAAATCTAGGTTGATGATTATCTATTCCAATCTACCTATTATATATTATTATTATGCTAAATCTTTAGTCTATAAGGTATTAATAATAAATATATTCATCTTATTCATAAAAGTAATATGTAAATGAAAACATAAACTTATTATAAGATATTTAATTTATTTAAAATTTGATGTGCATGAATTTATATGAGAAAAATTAAAATATGTAAATTTGTAAGGAGACCCTCTAATGATTAATATTTTCAAGATTTAATTTTCAAAAAATGCTTAAATAGATCTCATATTTGTCAATTAGGTGTGGTCTGATTGGTCTTCTCATTTTTTTTTTTTAAGGATGTAAGAAGTCAGAGATCTCAAATTTGAGTCTCAAATCAGTAAGAATTCTCACCAATTTAGTGAGAGATATTAAAGGAAAGAGCTACCTCTATTATATAGTCTATTTCAATATGAAATACAATGAACTAAATAATTTCTCATAAACAAAGATTATTCCATATAAGTTGTAGCTAGTACAGTTCCATATTGATTTCCTTTTTTTTTCTTTTTTTATTTATTGGAAGCCCAATAAATCAAGATAATATTGTAAGCTACACAACAGTGGTAACTCTCTCTTTTAATATTTTTTACTAAATTAATAACAATTTTTATGATTTGGAAAATTCGAATATAAGATCTCCCACTTCTTACATTTTTAAAGGAGATGAGAAGACTAATTAAATTACATCTGATTTACATGTTTATTGTATAGTTATAACTAAGGGATTTAAACTGTAAGAATTTATTTTTAATCATTTTTAAGTTTTGCCGTCAAATTGTATGATTTTATAACATCTATTTTTATGGACTATAGAAATGACAAATTATACTTAAATAAAATTTTAGATATAATACATTTGAAATTACATCTTTAATGGTAGATATATATATAGTAGTATATATTAAAGATTTACATGACTAATATAAAATTATATTTATTTCATAACTTTTGTTTTATATTCAATTAATTTACTCGACCAAATACAAATTTATATGTTTTAAATTTTTAATTACTAAAAATACAAGTATCAATTCTTTACACTTTTTTTCCTTTACTTTTATTTTTCCCTTCGAATGGAAAACTTTGAAAGCACAAAGCTGGCTTGGTGAAAAAAAAAAAAAAACCCTCAATATTTAACCTTCTTCCAAAACAATTATTAACCCAAATTATCTAATTAATAACTAGTTGTACTTTATAAATCACTTTCAAACTTCATTTCCTTTACATGTGGGATACAATCTCACAATGCTAAGCTGCTCAAGCTCTCAAGCTCTCAGGCAAAGCACCTGCCAAGGTGCAGCTTGATACATCACCCGTCTAATTTCAAACAAAATTAAACTAAAATTTCCTGACATAGCAACAAGTAATAATGAGGTATCATGCACATTATCCCTTTTACGTTTATAATTAAAAAAATTATTATCAGAATTCAAATTCTTGATTTACTTCTTAAATCACAATCATTCAATTGCTTGATTATTAGTCAATATAACATTATACTTTAAATAATGATACTTTTCTAAAGTTCAAATATTAGAATTTAGATAATGAGTAGAATGATTTAAAATATAGTTGTACAAATCTGACAAACCTATACTTTTGGAAAAAAAATAAATTAAAAAAATCTATACAGCATGTGTGCAAGAACTTGTATATGCATATTTATCTTCATATATATATATATATCACTTGATATTTAATTAATTCCAAACTGATGCTACGTACAATATGAATATGAATTAATTTTAATTACTTAATTAGTTACCCTTAATTTGTTATTATATAATATATAGTACATTTTTATAATGTCTTTGGAATGTGAGATTTTGCATGCGTACAATATTCTCATGTTCTTGCATCATAATTATCATTTATAATCAGCTTTCAGTTCCTTTTATTATCATCAATATTATAATTAATAATTCTACAGCTCTTGTTGTGTAATAAGTATATTTAGTTATAAGATTCCTCATCTACTAACTACTAATTATATTAATCTAAA
Organism: Vernicia montana; assembly: GCA_949750685.1. Taxonomy (NCBI): domain Eukaryota; kingdom Viridiplantae; phylum Streptophyta; class Magnoliopsida; order Malpighiales; family Euphorbiaceae; genus Vernicia; species Vernicia montana. The sequence continues at coordinate 12,836 of CATKHJ010771369.1, read as the reverse complement.
TGCTTTTATGGGCATATTCATATAGAAAACATGCATTGAAGCAAGCTTCTATTTCTTTCTTTTTTTTTTTCAATTAAAAATTATTATAAGAGACTAAAATTCAAACTCAAAATGTGACGAGATGGTGATTAGTTTTCTTATTAATTTCTCCATTATGGCCAACATCATTCATTCAAAGAGAAGGGAAATAACCTATAATTCTATATATAAACCCTAGTTAGTTAATAAAATGAAAATGAAAAGTAAATCCATTGGATAATTAAGCTAATTATTAACCATTGGGTTAAAACTATATATATATATATATATAAAGCTTAATTATTCAAGAAAATGCACTGAGCTGTTAACAACAATTTTTTTTTTTTTTTAAAGAAGGAAACAGAAAATTAAAAAAAAAAAAAAAACAACAACAACAACAAAAGAAAGAGGGGGAAATAAAGTCAAACACAATATTATTATGTATATGAACATTCCCTTAATATGATTATCTCCAATATACTCTTGTGATCCAGCGAATATGCAAGTCTCATTGTTATTTATTTTTTTTTTTTTATCAAGGTTTAAATTAGTATTTAATAATAATATTGACTCTAATATTACTGAACCAAAACTCATTATTCTTTTTGTATTTTTATTTTTGTGGGTTCTAAACTAGATGGATGGAGATGGAGAAGACTAGAACATGATAACAACATTGTACTAATAATAATGAGAAGAAGAAGGTGGTGGGGACGTAAAAGCACATGACGAGAACAAGATCGTCACCATTCTTATTGCTGATCCCATAAATTCCACCTAACTGACGAGAGAAAGACACTGAGTTTACTATACAGACAAAAGACACAGAGAAAAACATTTTTTCATGGGAAAAATCTTTTTCGTAGGATCACAAACCTTATATATCAAAACCTAACATAGAAAATTTATATATGGAACTTGTAATAATAAATATACTTTGCTCTCTATCCATCTCTGATTCGATTCAGACACTAACATATATATCAAATATGGGAAAAATGAAACCCCACCAAGTAATACATATTACCAATAACCAAAATAAATCTCTCTGCACACCATCATTACCTTTCTGTAATTCACTGACCCAAAGAAAGATACACAAGAACACATCCAAATAGACACACACTGAGATTGCGAGTTTGAACCTTAGTCATAACTCGGTTAATTAAAAAAAAAAAAAAAAAAAAAATACACCCCACAATCCAAAAGTGAAAAATAGAAAAGAAAAGAAGAATACCCAAGAAATTAACGGAATGGAAGATTAGAATTATAAAGACCTGTTTTGTTGTTGTTGTTGTTCAAGAATATTGATATTATTGGTTCTTTGTCTCTTAACACTTCCTGAAGATGACTCATCAGCACCAGTCTTTTCCATTACAGCTTTCAAAGCTTCTTGGATTGAAGTTATAGAATATTGTTGGTCATGATTGGTGTTACTGTTAGTTGAAGTAGAAGAATCTTGATCTTCTCCAGTAATGAAGAGAACATTCTTGACTCGACCACCAAGTGTTGTAATCTCAGCTTTTAATGTTCTTAATTTTAAGGCTTTCAAGGTCTTTATTAAGTCAGGCAACAGATCTGACCTATCTTCACAGCAAAGTGATGCTTTTATCACAAATTTTCCATCTTCATCTGATGTATCCACTGTTAATTCATCCATTTCTGTTGGTACTGGACTTGTTTCTGCTATTAATGATGTCTGCCGTTTTAGCTCTTTCACATGTTGGATTACCTCTGCTAGCAATGAAGCTTTGTCCGTCTACAAAAAACACAAAATCAATAACCAAGACAAGAAAACAAGTAAAGAATCCAACGAGCTTTGTCTCAATCATACTGAAATCATCTCTAAAATTACGATTACGAGTTTAAATTTACACAATAAATAAATATTATACAATAAAAAAAATTCAAAAATTTGATTTTAATCCAACGTTTGAATTCAGACTTATAATTTAAAAATGATTCTAATACCATTGAGTCAAAAAAGATTAATTAATGTTTTGATATATGAAAAAGAAGAATTTTATTAGTCTAGTCAGAAGATTCAGGCATGAAAATTAATTATAAAGGTTGTTAATAATAATGGTGGGGTTGTAAAGGGAGAGGATTAGGGCATGGCAATATATGACTGACAAGAATGCTAGTTTTGTCTGGTTATGTATATATATTATATAATATATATATATTTTCATTCTCTCTAATTAGTTTGACTGATATATATCCGGCAAGAAATTTCCATGGAAGCTTTTCAACTGATCTTTGGTTCCTCTTTATCATATCAAAAGAGCGACATTAACGCTTACTCTCCTTTTGGTTTTGTTCTCTCCTCCTCGGAACTACCACAAGTCCCTTCTAGAGAATGAAGAATAAACCCAAAAGAAAAGGGGAAGATAAAAACAATAGTATTCAAAAGCTCAAAACAAAAAGAAAAAATGTGACTCATCCCTTTCATATCCAAAGGGTATGTTAACCTACCCCAATTCATTTTGGAATTAAGACTGAGCTGAGTTGAGTATAATTTTGTTGGATCGGACCAGATCAGATAAGATAAAACTTACTTTGGTTGTACTGGGTAATAGGCTGCGTAGCTTAGCAAGATGGTTGTTGATTCTTTCTCTTCTTCTTCTCTCAGCTTCACTATGACTCTTTGAAGCAGCAAGAGCCTTAGCATCCATGATTTCTTGAGCAGTCATCTTGCCCAGTTCAGCTTGTAAGCCAAAAGGAGCTGAACCGGGTTGAACAACCGGTCCAAGAGATTCAGATATGATTCTAAGATGATCATTTGATGAACCATCATATGCAAACTGTAAAGCAGGAGCTGATCTTCTGTTGAATAAACTTCCATATGATGATGGTACTTGAACTGGAGGAGGGATAAGAAATGGGTCATGGTGATGATGATGATCACGAACTGGGTTTGGATGATTAAAGTGATGAGCAGGGTTGAAAGAGTGAACTGGAGGAAGAGGCCATGGTAAGATTGGTGAAACTTCAGGGAAAATGAATCCAGATCCTCTACCTCCTCCTCCTCCTCCTCCTCCTCCTCCATAGATGTCATTATTATTGTTTTGATGTTGCATTTGTTGAAGAAATAGCTGTTCTTGATAATCTTGAAAGCTATGGATAGTTTGAGAACACTCTCCTTGATGATGATGATGATTTTCTTCTTTGAGTCCACACATCTCTCTCTTTCTATGAACAAAAAAGAAAGAAAGAAAGAAAATTCTCTAAAGTCTTGAGGTTATTTTTCATATCAAGATTTGAATTTTTAATATGAAATTCAAGAAATATATACTTTTTCTAGACAAAATTGAAAAGGGAATAATAATATAAGAAGGAAGAGACAGAGGTTACTTTGATATATAAGATTAAGATGGATGGACTTTTCAGTGCTCTATACTCTATCTCTTGTTGTGGGTAGTAAGTGGAAGTGGTAAAAGTAAAGGAAAAAGAAAAGCCAAAGCAAGAAAGAAAAGAGTTGGACTTAGTGTGTAAATTTAATGAATCTATCTTTCTCTCTCACTCTCTCACTCACTCACTCTCTCACTCTCTGGTTGGGTTGCTGGGAGAGTTGGCAATCTCTTTCAAAATGGGTAAGTGTGGTTTTTGTTCTCTGCCACAGGCTTTGTGGGTGATTCACTACCCTTTTTTATCCTATACTTGCAACTATGCTTTCCTTTTCTTTGGCTCTTTGTTGTTATCTTTTTGGTTTCCCTTTTGTTGTTTTTTGCTCATACTTTTGTGCTCATCTGCTCTCTCTCCCACCAGCACCAGCACCACTACTCATCTCAAATCCCCTATCTCAAATATATATATATATATAAAGAGATAAAGGGTCTGTAAGTAGTAGTCTCCTTTCCTTTCTTCTTACGGCATTCTTTATCCATCCCTGTACCTATCAGGGGTGGGGGTGGATATATCTTTTTTATTTTTTATTTTTTATTAATATTAATATTAATACATTTTTTTTTAAAAAAAAAAATTGAGTTTATTGATTATTTTATTGGTTTGTGATTGGTTGAAACTGTATAATTACACACTGTGAGAGAGAGAGAGAGAGAGAGAGTCTGGGTGTAGATGGGAAACACAAAAACAAACATAGTGAACACACAACACACAGATTGTCGACCGACCAAAGACCGAAAAGGCTGATAGTATCATGATGATAAAAGCCTTAGCTTAGCTTAGCTTAGCTATCTATCTATATACATGTATACATAAATAAACTCTTTCCTTTTATTTTAATTTAAGTAATTAGTAATTAATTAATTAAAATTAAATGTACTTTTTGATTATAGATAGATGGGTCAAGCCTCCCCACGTTTTTCTATATATACTCTTTGGCTATTTCCACGCCACCCTTAATTTTTTCTGTTTCTCCAAGACCATGTAATGATTGTGTCTTGGAACACACTCCATCTCTTTCTATCTCTACTCTCTCTCTCTCTCTCTCTCTCTCTCTCTCTCTCTCTCTCTCTCTCTTGGTTTCAGTTACATTACATTACATGTAATATATTCATATCTATAGATTTATATATATGGCTCTTACCGGTCCTTTTGGAATTTACACCTTTTAGTTTTTGGGTAGGTGTAGGAGAATATTTGGGCATGCACTTGTTTTTTTTTTTTTTTTTTTTTTTTTTTTTTTTTTGATAGTGAAATATTGGGCAATGGCACTTTTATATTGTCCTTTTTAAAATTTTCAACTTATTGGAAAGTTGGTATGTGCTATAATCTTGAATTTTTTTTTCCTTTTATTTTGTATGGATGAAAAAAAAAAAAGAAAAAAAGAAAAAGCCTTTTTCTGTTCTTGTTAGAGTAATGTATAAACTATAGTGCATTGCCTTTTCATATATTTATATATATATATATATATATAAGAATCATATTATATATATGATCTAGTGCTCCCACACTCCCACACTAATAATATATTCAAGTCCTAAAGTGAATGCTTTAAGTCCTTAATTAATTTGGTCTCTCAAGTTTGTGTGTGTGTGTGTCAATATATATATATAGTTTGTTAAATGACAATATTTGTTTGTTTAGGGTGCAACTATTTTCACTCATTTAAATTCTTTTCATACTTTCATTCAAAAAAAAAAAAATTCTCATACTTTTATTATTTTTTTTTAACGTATTTAATGTTCAATTACAAATTGATTGTCATTAATTTTTATTTAAAATGTCAATTTTAACCCTTTGTATTATAAATGAATTTTAATTTTTTTTTACTTTCAATTATTTATTTTTTTTAAAAAAAAAATAAAAATTTACTTTTTATGATTTTTGTGATTGTAATCTCAAAATTTATATTTTAAAAAATCTACCAACAAAAATAGGTAAAATTTATAAGGTAGAAGTAACATTTTTTATATACTTATTATATTTGAAAAAAAAATAGTTAAAATTCATTTATAATACAAAGGGTTAAAATTGATATTTTAACAAAAAATGAATGAGAGTTAAATTGCAATTCAACATTAAATGCTTTAAAAAAATGATAGTGAAAATGTGAGAAAAATTTAAAGGAGTAGGAATAGTCCCACCGATTTATTTAATTTGGTAAAGAGAGTTATGCAAAGCGGAGAAATGTGCCTCCAATAAATGAAAAACAAAATCTATGTATCACATATTTTAGATTAATTAATTAGATGTTGATTGAAATTTAAATTACTAAATCTCATAGTGTGATAATTATGAAAATAATTTTAAAACTATTTATTAATTTAAGTACACCACTTATATATAATTTAAAATAATAAATAATATGCCTATACTCTCCAACAATCAATCCTTGTTTTATATCTCCAATGGATTTATTTATTTTTAATGAAAAGTTTTGATGTATAGAGAAAAACAATTAAATAATTAAAAAAAAAACATATCAGTTAGGGGTGTTCGGTATTACTGCGGTTTTATATATATTTTTTTAAATTTCAAAAAGATAAGTATTAGAAAATATTTTTAAAAAATTATTATTTTTTATTTCTTTAATTTTTATTTAGAAATATTTTGAAAACATAAAGCAGAAAACCAAAAACAATAAATTTTAATTTTCAAAATATTATTTTTGTTTTTAAAAAATAGAAAATAGAAAATGATACCAAACGTACCCATAGTTCATAACATATTTTTTTTTTATATTATTTACTAAATATTAAAAATAATAATAACAACCGCATATGGAATTCAAAAACATTATAGATAGAAATAATAATACCTGTTTGTAATCACTTTTGACATGTGGCACGCTAACTTAGAGGTCTCTCACTCTTTTTTCTCTTTTATATGATTAATGAGTTTGGACTGATTAAGTTTGTAATTTCATAATTTTAAATACAACAGAATAAAAATTCATCTTTTCATTCTTTTATCCTCCAATACCAATGCCAGCACGAGCTTTAGTGTTTGCTGCCATGCTGGTTGGCTTTCGTTGGGCCTAAAGAGGTTGAATACTTCTATTGAAGCATCATGTTTTTAAGGTGAAAAAAAAAAAAAAGAATAATACAGAATAGTAATAAAAAATTTAATAGTAATAGCAAAAATGCAATTGAGCAACAAGCTCCCTTTTTATTAATAGTAATCAGGGGTAATTACACAGTTATATATAACAAAAAGCAAAACAAATACTATCATTCTACCAACCTCCCTTTTTATTTCCCTTTTCAACACAATAATTGTATAGAGGAAGATCGAGGAACACATCTAGACCCATTATTTAATTTTTGTCACCCTTTATTAAAAATCGTCTTTGTTAATTAATTTTACATTAAACCCATTAATGACAATGTACTAACATAGCTTATTCCCAATGTCTTTTTCATTAAAATTGTTTAGGCCATGAAAAATAGAGAAATTAATAATAAATATACTACTATTATTTTGATTTAGCTAGGGTTTTTTTTTTTTTTTTGGGAGAGCCTTATGTGGTCACACGCATGGCTGCTTTGGTCCCCCATTGTTTTATATACTTTTCATCTTTTAGAACCCTTTTCTTTTATATAAAAATTGAGATTGTTTTTTGTTTTTTTTCAAATATATATATATATATCCTATGAATATAAATAAATATTATTCAAACATTTGATGATAGGTGCACTAGCACTATAAACATTACCCCTGAGAAGGAAGCTCTCTCCCTTGGTGTTGGTGTGGGTTATGACTTATGATGACATCAATCCCACTCTGTCATGACGTTTGTTCCTTGAGCCAATATTTTTACTCATGTCTTTGATACTATCCTTTGCCTTTGCCCTAGCTAGCTAGCGTAGAGAAGCAAACTTAATTGTGGGATTTTTGGTTTTTGATAATAACTTAATAAGTTTGATTGTTGTTTGAAAATTTTCAATTCCTTCAAATTTTACTACCAAATATTTCACATTCTTCTCTTATCATATCATACCAATTTGTTACCAATCAAATCACAAAGGTAAAACATTTAGAAATTAAAGCATAAACTCAATAGTCAAATAGTTATTGTTGGGAAGTGAATCTCTCATGTTGAAAGATTATAAAATAATTCAAAAAACTCATAAATGAATGAGTATTACATTTAATATAAGCTAATTGATTTTGTGTAAAATAAATTTTAATATTTGTTTAGTATGAATCCATGAACAAATACTACATAATATAACGTTAATTGATCTATTTGTAAGTAAGAAAGAAGGAACGGAAAAATGATTGGGAACTTTAAATTTTTTTTGTTTTTGAAATCAATTAATGAAATACATGCATGTCCTTGTATAATAATTAATAAATGTGTAGGTATATATATATATATATATATATATATATATATATATATATATATATATATATATATTATAAGTTTCCTACTTCAAGTATAAATTGGTTCTTTGGCAAAAAAAAAAAAAAAAAAAAAAAAAAGGTATAAATTGGTTAGTGGGTGTCTTAATTGCATGAGATGCATTGCCTAGTTAGATCTATATATACTTAATTAAACATAATGATACTATTACAAACCTTGAGAGTACCACATCCCAAAAACTTATTAAAGGAGTTTGAGAGTCTAAAATTCATATAAATTCCATATTGAAATTTCATACTTTTAATATGAGATTCACTAAGTCTCATATCTTGGCCAACTAGGATCCTAATACATACTTAATTATATGTACCACTTGAGTTGGTTATTACTACTATATATATATATATGGGCATGATAATGGCTTCAAGGCACGTCTTAATTTTAATTTCATTTTATAATAAAGTAATTATACATTTGAAATTTACAAGGAAATCAATATGCTTAGCCTACAAGCTCCCACAAAAAAAAAAAAAAAAAAAAAAAAAGGAAATGCCAATAATTATAATTAGTATAACTTTTTTTTCTTAGATTGGTAGATGTATAGGAGAGTAAGTCACTAGCTAATTTGTAATTTTGTGTATGGGCAAGATCTCATGCTTATAATAATTTGTACAACATATATAGAAGTGGTGATCAAAAAATATTTTGCATGCATGCGCCTGCAGCTCAGCCATCATTTATATATATATATATATATATATATATATAATTTATATAGTCACAACGGAACTTGAGTTTATTTCTATGTCAAATCTTTCTTACAACTTTGTCATGTGCAAACTAAAATGGACGAAAAGCTGCCTGTCTTCCACCTCCTCCATATTTCTCTCAATGAAGATCTTATTTGATTCTTCGCTTTTCAGTTTTCACACATATATGACATATCTAAACTCTTAATATTGTTAAGATACAAATTCTCACTTTGATTATCTATTAATATATTTAGCTCTTAATATAAAAATAAATTCTTACAAGCTAATTTTTAAAAATTGACTTTCTCAAATTTATATCAATTATCAACATGTCAGAATTTGAACTAGCGGTGTGATGAAGGTTTAATTTGATTTCTTTTCAGTAAATTATGAATTTAATTTGATTTCAATTCTTATTTTTTGAACTTTTAATTGTTTGAATTTCATCAAAAATAAAAAAATATTTTAGTCCAAATGCCACTAAAGGAGGTATTAAGATATAAATTCTCACATTGATTACCTACAAACATGTTGAGCTCTTAATATAGAAATTAAGATTATCAACAAATATAATTTTTAAGAATTTTTTTTTGTCATAAAGAAATTAAATAAATGGGCCAGAAATTCTGAGCTAGGTAGATAAATAAATTCAAACCTAAAGCTCTCATATATTCTATGTCCTTGAAGAGAAGTTTAGATCTGCAGGTTGACTTTTTTTTTTAAAAATTTTGATACATAAGTTTGAATTATCAATAGGCTAATTGGTAATTTGAATCAATAAAATTTGCTAATTGGTGATTTGGATTGATAAGATTTAAATTTCTATATATGAATTTAGTTAATTATACTTTTTTTTAATAAAAATTTATAGATATAGTCCGTGAACAAGTGTATATTTTAATTTAATCAAAATCTTACTTTCATCAAGTTTCTTCCTCTCATTATTAAAAAAAAAAAAAAAAAAAAAAAAATCTTCATCTCATTAATTTATTTTCACGTCATCATTCTTCTATTTAATTATCCCAATTAAAAAAAAAATATATATATATATATATATATATATATATATTATTTTTATATTAATATTCTAAATTATCAAAATGCAATATTGAAATTTAATAATAATAATAATAATTTGCATAAATTGCAATATTTAAAAAAAACACGAATTAAATTAAAAAAATATGATCAAAATTTGAGCAAAATGTGAATTTATGACTAGTTCTTATAAGTTCATAATCACCCTTTAAATCCAAAGGATTTCTTTTAAGAATTTATTATTTACGTTATAAGTTTAATGAGAATTGTGTAAGGAACGTATTAGAAACATAAGTTATTATTATTGAGTTTTCACTTGTAAGTAAGTTTAATAGATTTAAAGTTAAAGGAAAGTATTAAAAAATATAACCTATTCTTGAGTTCGTATATAATATTTAGGGTTAATGATTTTTTACATGTGTATGGTATTTTGAAATTTTTTTGCCCATTTAGAGTGGACCCACCTTACTGTCATCCTTACACCTAGTTTTGATTAATTGATTAGTATTATTAATAATATATATATTAAATTGAATTTTCATTAAGCCAAATCGTAAAGTATAATTTGTTAAAGAGATTACATTTTGATTGGGCGATATAATAAGTATAAAGAAAACATTGAGAGAGCGGATAATAATATAATTAATAGATTTTTTTAATAATAAATTAATAGTAACCCTAACCCATCAAATTATGTGATTAATTTCTTCCGGTGGAAAAGAAATAAATGATAATGAAATACAATTATAATTTTTTTATATTAACTCTAAGTCATGAAATTATCTTCTTAAATAATAGGACCGAAGAAATTTTTAAATGAACTAAATTTACCACGTCAGATTTGAAAGGAATAAAAGCTCTACAACGGCTCATTCTATAATAACAAAATCTCCAGCTGATATTTCCATCAATAATAACAGTCAAGCTGCTGTAAAAAACAGTGCAAATATGGCAAAAGATCAAGCAACAGCTCCTTCCTTTCAAGATGATGCAACGACTAAATTTTCAAAAGACAAAATCATTGCCAATTTAGTTAAGAATGCAGCTGTATCTTTGGGCATTAATCCTACCAGATTATACTCCAAATCTTTTCCATAATTGTATTTCTTTCTTGCTAAAATGTTATGTATATAAACCACTTGTACCTCTTGTGCAAATTCAAGGGAATGAGAATTATTTGTGTTCTTACAAATTCTTTAAAAACTGCTTCAGCAGCTAGTATTAGGTCCAAAGAACAACTTTCAATTGTATATAGCTTTGTTGGCAATGCCCTTTAAGTCAATCATATACAACAGCCATAAACAGGAAAGCAACAAGCTAAAACCATAAGAAATTCAAAAGGCCAAGAGCCTAACATATTGCAAAAGCTAAATTTTGATAAAATTTCTAGTCAATAGCATTCATATTGCAACTTGGGGAACAAAGCATAGGATAGTTTGTGCCAATAATTCTCAAGGATAAAATCCTACAACACAATCAAACATAGGCATCAATTGAGTTAACTAATCCACAACTCTAAAAGAATTGTATGACTTATCTTATGATTTACTGTTGTCTATCAAACTATTCAAAAGTAACAAAACTTTGAAGCATAAACAAACTTTATCCTTTAAAGCTCCCTAAATTGATCTATAGATTTGACTATGCTATCACATTGATAATTGTGCAACATGAACCACTCTGAGTAGAGACATGCACTTCATCACATTGCAGGATCCTTCCAGCTCTCTGCTATAAAGATAATCCTTCATATTTTGGCTTTGTATAACCCAAATAGACTAGCTTCTCTACCAATTTTCTCTCAGCATTTGCCTAACAACAGAAGGAAATGAGGAAATAAAATCAATAACTAGAATTTCTGATATGTTAACTCATGGATACATATGAGTAATAATGAAATTTTCGTGATGTACTTAAACATTTTTTGAAAAAACTTTTTCAAAAGAACTAATTTTCTGTTTGGTTATAATATTAAAAAATATTAAAAATTTTAGTTTATATGACTATAAAGATATTTAAACTTATAAGAATTTCATATTTTTAAAATTTTATTATTGAATATGAGAAAATTATATAAAAATGGTAAATTTGGTGATTGCCGATGACCAGTGTTACTTGTCAATAGTCGCCGGAGGCCGGCGGTGATCATCATTGTTAATTGAGTTGCATACATGCCAACTCATCTAACTTTTTTTTCCAGCTTGTTATTCCCTTATAGCCTATCTCCATTAACAATTATCTGTCTAATAATTTCTTTCTTTCTAGCCTATCTTCATCAATGTGTTCATGTATGCCAGCCTAGTTTTGTTAATCTTCCAGCTCAATGATTGTATTATTTAATTTGTGCTAATGCCTATTGATGAAGCTAATTCCAACTGAAGTGAGATCGTTTAGAATAGTTCACCTTTAGTTGAGTTCGAATGGAACTAGTGCGACCTGTAAGAAGAAACAAAAGTCAAGTGGGCTAGGCGGGGTGCCTAGCGAAGCCACTCCGACAGTCAAGTTAGTGAATAGGCTCAATGTAAGAGATTGAGAATAATATTGGAGTATTGCTTGTGTTTAGCAAGAATGCATGTACCTTTCATTGGTTTAATTTTGAGGTATTTATAGGAGATAGATTCTTACAAGAGTTGAGTATGGATTTCCTTGACCGGTTCAGATATAGATTGGCTTACTTTATTGCTTTTAATCCGCTTCCTGCTTGGATACGAACTAGATGGCTCTTTATTTGACTTTGGTCAATGGGCTTCTAAGTATTTTATATTGGGCCGGGCCCAACTTACTTTACTACCTAGTTCGGTATTTTTTGTCCTTTATCAGTGGCCCCCCTATTTCGGCGAAGTTTATATTTATGACAACTTCGGTAGAAATAGTTCGGTTTCTTGTTCAAGACGAACTGGTTTAAATACTGTAATCCTTTACTTTGTTTCAAGATCCTTACATTTATTGATGAATCTCGAAAGTCTAGGGTATGTCTGAAGCGTGCTTCATTTATTGCTGAGGCACTTTTTATACACGTGGCTCAATTAGGGCTTTTGAAGTTATAGAGACGTACTCTACTTCTGCCGCCGTTTCCGTTTTTGAAATGATTGCTCAGCACATTTTCCTAGGGTTTTCTTTAAAAACCCTTTCTTCTTCATTTTTGGAGTTTCTTATGCTTCCAAACTTTCCCAAATTTCTTCTAAGTATTCTCAGATTTTCTTCTGCTCTTACTCTTTGTCATTTTCCTTCTCTACTTATATTATAATGGCTCC
>CATKHJ010771363.1:0-11605 GCA_949750685.1 Vernicia montana | reverse complement strand
AAATTCAAATAAATTTATTTAATCTCAAAATTAATTCTCAAGTCTTGAACATATTTATTTAATCTCAAATTAATACTCAAATAAACTTAAACTTAAATATTAGATATTTGGTCAAATTGATTGAGTGTTATTATAATTTTTTAATTGAGTTGAATTTGGTATTCAAATTATTTGAGATCAATTAATAACACCCTTAAAATTAAAAAAACGAGAAAATGAAAAGAAAATGAATAAATTAAAAACTCAATCTTTAAGCTTTCCACTTTCCCACTGAAACTAGCTAAGCTAAGTTTTATAAGATGGCTTACCGTTATCATGATGATGTGCTTGCACCATCAATTTTATTGATATGAAAATATGCATTCAATAGTTGGGGTCCACGTTGTCCTTCCTTCCTTTGGCAGCCACATATACATGGGAAAGTAAAACTCATTCTTCAAAAGGCCCAGGTACAATCAAAATGAAAGAAGTAGAAGGAGAGTCCGTACAAAAGAAAAGCTTGAGCCGTACAAAAGTATAAAACAATAAGGCACCATCTGTTTGATACTTTTTAAAGAAAAACCGTGAAGAATGTAATTTTCTCTAAAAAAAAAGTTCAATGAAATAGCTCAACATCATTAAATAAAACACATCCCAAGCAAAACATCATTATATAAAATTTTTAGAGGAAATTACATTGTATTATGTATTTTTTTTGTTAAAATATCATTTTTACCATACTTTTTATTTTTATACATTTTTACTTGATTCCTATATCTTTTATAGGATTTTTTTTTCCTTTATTTCATTTTAACGGTTTTGAAAAAAGAAACTAAAACCAAAAACTCAGGGCCTGTTTAGTTACAGAAAATTTTTTATGTTTAAATTTTTTAATTTTCATTTTCAAAGAAAATTGAAAAATGAGTGGAAAACATGTTTATTTGCAATGATTTAAAAATTATTTTTAATTTCAAAACATAGAAAATTTGTTCATTTAACAACAATAATGATGGTGGTGGTGAAGGTGAAGGTGGTGATGGTGGTGGTGGTTGTGGAGGTGGAGGCGGTGGCGGTAATGGTGGTGGTGCCGGTGTCGGTGGTGGTGGTGGAGGTGATGGTTGTGGTGGCGGTGGCGGTGGCAGTGGCGGTGGTGGTGGTGGTAGAAGTGGTGATAATGAGTTGATGATATTTTTATTTAGAAAAATTAATGAAAAAATTTTAGAAAACATTTTAAATTTATTTTCTATTTTTTAAAAAAATAATGAAAATAATTTTCTGATTAAAATTTTGTAAAACAGTCAAAGTAAACATAAAATCCTATTTTTTGTTTTCATTTGAAAAGTTTTCTACAAAACATGAATAATTTTCCCCAACTCACAAGTCCTCATTCCATTGACTCAATCCACTACCAAGAAATTACATCGGACCCAACCTCCACCAACAATCCTCAATTCTCATAAGCCCAAAACTACCGTTGTTTATTTCTCCGGTGAAAGGCCTCTTGCTACCACCGATCAGTACCCAAAATTGCCTCGCTTGCCAAGCTTCTACTGCTGTAGAACGAGTCACTGTCCCCAGCCAAGATCGGCGTTCTTGAAACCCAAATCCAAACAAGCCGCTGTCGCCAATTTTGAGTGAGCCTAGGCCATCCAAGGACATAACCGATGCAAGTTGTCCATCCCGCGGCGATTCGCACAGCTGACAACACTTCTCAGTTACTGCAAACAAAAACCAAGCACCCGATGGCGGCCATAACTGTGGAAGGAATGATGATGTGTTTTGGTTGCTTTTCGGATTCATTGTTGTGGTTGATTTTGCCCATTAGCTGTGGAAGTGAATGCTGTAGTCATTTGTATATGATTTGTTGTTAAAGTTTGGGTTTTTAATTTTATTTTTGTTATTATTCATTGTTTCAGTTCCTTCTCTCCCCTCCCTTAATTTTATCTCGAGGCAAAGACATATAGTTAAGTTAGTGCTCTTCAACATCAAACATATAATTGTATAATTTTAAAAGAAAGAAGAGAAGCTCCATCACCCGTCAGCTCGAATCTAGATGATTCGAAAACTTTCTTATTCACAGTTAATAGATCTAATCTTAAATTCTGATTATATAATCTTAAATTCCATTTCCTTATACAAATATAGTTTAAACTTCCAAATATATGTCTTTACTCTTCATGGAGTAGCACTAGTGTGTAGCTTTACATCTTTTACTCACTGGAGCATTAAAGAACATTGTACCCCTTCTACTACTACAAAGATCCACACTAGAATTGCTCTAATCTTTGTTCAGGTTTGATCCCATTTATTTTTGTTTGATTGTTTTAGCCAATTTCTTTTCTGAGTTTTATCAAATGTAATTACTTTTTCTGATTTTTACCTTTGGATCACACAAAGTCTCTTGCTTTTTTGAAATTGTCATGTGGGTTATGATGTTTGATGTAAGAACTATGAGATTGGAATTTGGTTTTTTTTAGCTTTCTTGATTAGCTTGGTGGGGTGGCCTTCAAGTTTTAAATCTTGGTCCCAATTTGAGTTGAGCTTTTTTGTAATGTTTCTTGTATTAAGTCTAATTCTCATATTTGAATTTATTCATTTGATTTTAGCATCCTTCACTCAGGATTTATCATTCTATGGAAATTGTTTAGCTTTATTAGTCATAGATAGATGTTTTTCTTTAGCTTTATACTATTCTCAAATTTCTATTGAAGATTCCAGTTATTAAAGCTTGATACTTGGAATTCATTTTGTTTTATTGTTGTGTGACTATCCTGTTTCTTGAATTATTTCTGAAGTTAACAAAGGCATCTTGGTTTACTATATAGTGCTAGGATCTTCTTTCTTTATTATTATGGATAGTTTTTCCTTTGAAAGAGTGTGATATCCTATCTATCAAGTTTTAGCTTCTATGCTGCATCTTACAGTGTGCTCTAGGGGATTTTCCCAGCCATATCATGGGTTCAAAGCATAACCCTCCAAGCAATAGAACGCGAAGTCCTTTGTCAATATTTATTGTGTTTTGTTTGTGTTGTTTCTTTTACGTCTTGGGAGCATGGCAGAAGAGTGGTTTCGGAGAAGGAGATAGTATAGCCTTGGCAGTAACCTTCATACAGATTGCAATATCTTTACCTATCTGAACTTCGAATCCCGTCACAACACTGTTGAGATTATTGAACCATCTAAGCCAAAATATGTAGTATTCAAGCCATGTGATGTTAAATATACTGATTATACTCCTTGCCAAGAGCAAGACCAAGCAATGAAATTTTCTCGGAAAAATATGAATTTGAATTAGATATTAATTATTTACTAGAAGTATACTGTTTTTTTATTTAATGTATACTGCTTGCTGTGACTTTTTATTTTGTTCGAAATCCATGGTTTATATAAACTGCAGTAGATACTAATTACATTGTGGAAGTATATTGTATTAGATACTAATTATTTACTAGAAGTATATTATTTTTGGTTTAATGTATATTGTTTGCTGTGACTTTTGATTTTGTTTGAAATCCATGGCTTGTATAAACTGTAGTAGATACTAATTACGTTGTAGAAATATACTGAATTTTATTTAATGTATCCATAAATTAAATGTTAAGCAATATTAGATACCAATTATTTGCTAAAAGTATATTGTTTTTTATTTAATATATATTGTTTGTTGTCACTTTTTATTTTATTCGAAATCCTTGACTTGTATAAACAATAGTAGATACTAATTAAATTGTGGAAGTATACTAAATTTTATTTAATGTATTCCATAAATTAAATATATTCCATAAATTAATAAATAGGTAAAGATATATATGCAATAGGGTGTTTATATATATATATATATATATATGTTTTCCCAAGTATGGCAATCCTAGAGGGGTTGAATAGGATTATTAAAAATTCTAATGCAAATAAACACCCTATATACAATAAGTTCCAATTTTAATAAATAAACAAAAGAAATTGAGTTAGAGAAAGCTTAGCCAAGGTTTATAGTGGTTCAGAGCACAAACGTCTTTCCTACGTCCACTTCTCCTAAATCAAACTGATTTAGGGTTCTACTAATCAATCGGGATTACACCCAAAACTTTACAAGCTTAGTTCTTCGAGATTTCGCCCTTTATAATAGATTTAACGGGATTTCACCCTATTCACTCAAGATACAATAGTTTTTGTGTTTAGAGTCTCACAAGACTTGGATACAAGTTAGAATAATGATTACAATGAAATGCACTAGCTTTGATTTAAGAACACACAAAGATAAGATCAAGATTGGCTTGGTGTTCAAAAACAGAGTATGATGTTCAAAGAAGCTTTTTGATATGAATAGCAATTGATTTTCACTTGGCAAGAGTTCTAATATTCTTTTGAACCTTCTTGTAGTTATAGGGACATTTAAATATGACTGTTGGGCACGGATCCAAAAGAAATATGTTGTTTCCTGATTTTCTTCAACTTTCCTCCAACTTCCAACGGCTATATTTTTTATGATCTGCGCACCTTGAACGTGCGTTCACTTTCTTGAGCGTGCGTCCAAGCTTCTTGAACCGGTGGTGCATAAATTTGAAGGCTCGTTTAAAAGCATTCTGTGAGATTTGAAGATTTTCATCTTTCCATGATGAACGTGCGTTCCAAAAGCTTGAAGGCTCGTTCAACAGCATTCTGTGTACCTTGTTCTTCCTGTGCACATACATGAACATGCGTTCATCTTCTTGAACGTGCGTTCATACCCTGAAATGAATTTTCTCATACTTTGATCAATATTAAACAATTCTTGATGAATATATAAGTATCATATGAATATATAAAGAGTATTTTCATCAATTTTGCTAAGTTTTGTAAATCAAAACATATAATAGGTCAACAATCTCCCCCTTTTTGATAATGACAAAACTTAAAAGAAATTGATGATCCTATTTAAAATGAATCAAGCATTTTTAACTTTACCAATGAATCAAGCATTATTCAATTTAAGAACTCATCATCATTCAATTTATAACTCCATATTCTCCCCTTTTTTGTCATAAGCAAAAAGATGCAAAATCAAAATAGAAATTTAATAAAGTGAATAAAGCAATGACCATATAGCTTCCCCTATCAAGATGCATAAAATCATAATTTTTGAGAATTACTTAAACTAAGTTCATAGAGACGCAATTGGAAAATAAGACTAAAGCATCAAAATGTCATAAGTACCAAAATAGTCAAGTACAAAAGTACCAAAAAAAATGTGCCATAGTAAAAGAAGCATAAGCATAAAAACTAGAATGATCAAAACTGAAGACTAAGCATTTGAAGGAGGTGGAGGAGGCTGAGATGGGGGTATAGGTCCAGAGAATATGTCCTCAACTATTGCACCAAGAGTGATCTAACGGCAAATTTCCTGAACGGACTGATGAAAAAGCCACTGATTGGCCTCCAAACCATCCAATCTGGTGTACACATTTGTCTCGAAAGTGGTGAGACGCTCCATAAGTTGATGAAGAATGTCATCCGAAGTAGTCCTAGAGGTCTCTACCCCACTAGTAGGCTGTCTACTCCTTTTTTGAGGTGTAGGAATTGGAGGGTCTTCTCCCTGGTGTTCAGTTGCTGGTTCTGTTGGTTCTTCTGCCATGTAGGCATCAATATCTGCCTCATCTACATTAGCTCCAATAGGCGATTTTCCTTTCTGTATGTCAGCTGGAATGGTCCTTCGCTAGTGCCCTGTTTGAGGATCTTTAATAGCTATTTCAATTTTTTTAAAGGTATTCATACACAAAATATCTTTCGAAGAGATGATAACCCAATATTACTCATCTTCAGGAGTAATACATTTGAAGTGGTTAGCAATAACAGTGATATACATGCCTATAACCAACTTTCCAGTCGATTTAAGGGAATTTTGCTTAAATGTATCTGCAAACACTCTAGCACAAGCAAAATTTTTATTCTCAACTAATCTTCCTAAGAAAAACAATTCTTGTTTTGTCACATTTCCATTGCTATCTCCCTTGGCAAATATCGAAAATGTGAAAAATTGATGAAAAATTCGAAGAGCAATGTTCCTTAATTGAGTGGCTTTTCCATAATGATACCATTTTGCTATCCCAGTTAATGATTCCCATAGAAGAGAAGCATTCCAATCATTTGGAAAAACAGTAGGACCATCATTAGGTAAATCAAAGATTGTAGCAATATGTTCAACAGTCAATTTTCTTTTCTTGTTCTTCATTATGAATTCCATATTACCATTTCTTTCACAAACCAATGTGGTGAAAATTCATAGATTAAATTCAAGTAAATATCCTCATTTATCAATGCAAGCCTCATAGACCTAAAGAAATTAACGCAATAATTAACAATTTCGTCCTTTAATCCCAAAGTTTGCAAATCATCAAAATGAAAAGGGCGACCACTTACAATTTGTTTCCCATGAAACATTTCAAAGTGATCCTTTAGTTCGGTAGTGGTGAAGCGAAGCCCAAATAGCATTGTTGGTCGAGATTGAGTCATTGGAGGAGGAGGAGCTCCTTATTCTTCACCTATGGAGCTTTTTCCTTTATCTTTCCTTGAAGGTTTTGTGGCTATGATCTTGGTACAAGGCATGTTGAAGAATATTTGGAGGAATATGAAATGGGTGTGGAGTGAAAAGTACCGATTTTGGGATTTGGAGAAGTATTGTTGAGAGAGATGTGAAGGTGTGAACCCTAATTTTAGAACCTTTAAAATTTTTTTTGGACTCACAGAGCATATTAGAATATTTTTCTATCCAAACCGACACTTTTTCGACCCCGGCCGGACTTTCTGTACTAGATAGCACCTTTCCAAAACTGACCAAATTTTCACCAAAACTGGCCGCCAATATATCCGATAATTAATTTTGGATCTACCGCCACTGACCTATAATTTTTTGGACTTTAGAATATCCTGAAAACTGATCCGGAATCCCCAAAAACTGACCCGAAAAGCCCCAAAGACAGAACCGGAGCTCGAAACTTGAGACGGCTCGTGGACGTCTGCGAGCCATACCTGCGTGTCCGCGACTCGCCTGCACGCGTCCGTGGGGACTCCTGGCAGAGTTCGCCAAGCTCGTCGGCGGACGCGCCACCAGGCCGGCGGACGCCTCTGGCCATCTGGCGCGTCCGCCGGACGTGGCAGTGCCTCTGCTGGGCTGTCTGGCACGTCCGCCAGACGCTCTGGCGGACGCCGCCAGCAGGTCTAGCAGATGCATGAGCATCACACGCGCGTCTGCCAGTGTTTTTCGAAGCCTTTCACCTTTTTTTGAATTTTCGACTATACCCCTCATTTTTTATGTTTTTTAGACCTTTTTCGGTCTTTTTCAACCCCCATCTGCCCCTATAAATACCCTCTCCTCACCATTTCAAATGACACCTTTGAGCATTTGTAGATTGGCTATCCACTTGCTCCCTTCTCTCTTTCTAATTAGTCTTCTTACTCATTTTGAGTAATCTTAATTAGTTAATTAATTAAAAATCAATTTTAATTAATTAATTAACTTTTCAATTAGTTTTCACCCACTCCCAACTAGTTAATTAATTAAAAATTAATTTTAATCAATTAATTATTTTTTCAATTAATTTCCATCCACTCTCAATTAATTAATTAATTAAAAATCAATTTTAATTAATTAATTAATTTTTCAATTAGTTTTCACTCAACTTGATTAATTAATCCTTTTAATTAATTAATCCTTTTAATTAATTAAAATTGAGTAATTAAGCAACTTAATCCCTTTTTTAAACCAACCTCATTTTACGAAATGAAACTCCGATCCGGCAAAACCACTTTTCCACCACACAAGCCCACAAAGAAGGTATAATCTCTTACCCTTACTCAAACCCCAAACCAAATCAAACCAATCGAATATGACCGATCCTTAAATCCCTCCACCTCACCGTGGAATGAACTACGTGGGTTTTGATCCCCATTCAGTGGGGTACGTAGGCACGCTTGGAATCTGAATCCAAGCCTCAAATTCAAATCTCAACCAATCCCCTTCCCCTTTTATTTTTAAATGCCAATCCATTGTAAATGTAAATTTTAATTAATGTTATTAGTTATTATTTTGGAGTAAAAAAGCGATATTGTGATTTTCCTAGTACCCATAAGGGCTAGAGGAAATACTCTACTTTACTTGTGATTGTTTAAATACTCGCTCTTTATTTTTCCATCTATCTCATAATTATGCCATGCTCATACATTATAAATTGTCATTAATACTTATCATTCATGAAATCATTTTTCAAGTCAAATTAAATTAAAGAGCCAAATTGAGATTATTTTAACCAAAAACTTAGTCTCCGAGCTCAACCTGGTTCGAGAATTAGTGACTTTATCCTTGGATAAATTAATCAAAGATTAATAAATTGGAGTCAAATTGGATTTTTCCTTAATTTTTCCATTTAAATAAATTAGGGTGGCGACTCCCGAACATTTTCAAAAATCAAATCAATTTTCGAGGCAATAGCCGCTTCCAATCGTGAGCACCAAAACTCGTACCTAACCTCCCTTAAAAATCGCTCTGCCTTTCCTTAAGGCATTTTTCTGAGCTAGGGGAGGGGCGTTCGGGTGAGGCCTCACAGTTGGCAACTCCACTGGGGAGTCTAGTTGCCACCCTTTCAATAAAAGGAAAGCAAATAAGAGGATTACAATTTGGTTAGGATTTTTTCCAAAATAATCTCCATTTGGCACTTAAGTTTAATTTGACTTTCATGCATCACTTGCATAATAAAGGCTTATTGCCTAACCCTAGATTTAAGAAAACTTTTGGATGGCAAGTAGCATGGGCTCGACAACTCTCTTTGAGTATGTTGGGAGATAGCGAAAGTATTCCACCCCGCGATGAATCCCCGATCATTTCGGTGGTGTAACGAGCAATCCGTACTGTTGGACCCACGCGAGTCTCTTTGACTCACATGTGGTTAGGTATATCAATGCTCTAGTGGGACGGGGACCCTTAAACTAAGCCACCCTTCACCCTTATGCATGTAATTGCCTTAGCCTCTGACCTTAGGTTCGGTGAACTGTAATAAATAAAAGCTTGTACATGTACTATGAAACTTTTTTATCATGCATCATGCCATTGACATGCATATATACATAAGAAACTTGAGAATAGAGTCTTTCTCACCTTGTATACCAAAATCGGTGGTCCGTAACCCAAATAAAATGCCCAACCAATAAACCCGGTGAAGGGAATCCTTTTTTCGATGTACCATTGCATTGTTTATCCTTTCCAAGTGTAAATTCTTACCCTTCCTTTTTCTTTTGAAGGTACAAATAGCTAACACCTTTGATCAGGATGCTATGAATGCCTTTTTTGCTAGTCTCCTTAAGAAGCAAGAGGAATCCTTCCAAAATGTACTTACCACCGCCCTTAAAACACAAGCAAACACCTTCACCAATGCTCTCACCACCCAATCTGCAAATTTCACAAACACCCTCAATACCCAACGTTAATCCATCCTCAACTAGGTCAGGAAAATGACCAATACTACCACCGCTTCTCCACGTACCGAGCCTACTTCCACTTAAGCCGGTACAAGCTGTGCTCCCACTTTCACTCCTCCTCCCGTTATCGATTTGACTGATAAAGGGAAGGCTCCTGATACTCCTACTTCTCCCCCTCTGGACTTAAATGCCACTGTTCCATCCCCCACCTCAAATCTTTTTCAAAGTGGGGACTTTTCTAGCTTTCCAGAAGCCAAGAAATTAATGGAAAAATTTGAGGCTATGGAGAGGACCCTCAAGAACATTAAGAAACATGAAGACATGATAGATGTCGATTCTTTGGCTCTCTTTCCGAACGCAAGGGTTTCGCCCAAGTTTAAAATGCCAGTTATGGACAATTTCAATGGAACCATATGCTCAAAGACTCACCTAAAAATGTATGTGGGTGCTA
Source organism: Vernicia montana (assembly GCA_949750685.1). Classification (NCBI taxonomy): domain Eukaryota; kingdom Viridiplantae; phylum Streptophyta; class Magnoliopsida; order Malpighiales; family Euphorbiaceae; genus Vernicia; species Vernicia montana. The sequence continues at coordinate 1,728 of CATKHJ010771363.1, read as the reverse complement.
TGAGACCCTTTGGGGTGGATGACGAGCTCCTTGCTCAGTTATTCCAACAATCCCTAACCGGAGCTGCTGTGAAATGGCTACTAGATCTCAACCAAAACCACAAGAAAAGTTGGGATGACATTTGCAATGCATTTGTCAAACAGTACCACTACAATATCGAGGTGGATGTCACCCGTCGAGATTTAGAGACAACCAAACAAAGATCAGGGGAGTCTTTCACTGCGTTCCTTACAAGGTTGAGGTCTAAGGCAGCCCAAATGGTGAACCGCCCGTCAAAAGAAGAACATATCAACATTATCGTTAAAAACCTCCTCCATCAGTACCAAGTCTATCTGCAAACCCAGTACCTCCCGGACTTTAAAGCCCTTATTGCCACTACCTCCAAGATTGAAGATCTGATTCAATCTGGGCAAGTCAAGGATGAGTCCTCAAACTCGAGGTACCGTAGTAACACTAACTACACTTCCAACGCATCTCAGTCGACCAATCAAAAAGGGGAGAGGTAAACACTGTCTCTTACCACCAACCAATGAGGTTGGAATCAAGAAGAACATTCTCTGAGCTAGGGATGCCCCTAAACACGATTTTTAAGAAAGCTTTGGGAGCTCATCTTGTGAAACCTTTAGAGCCAAGAGCACCACCAAACCCTTTGCCTAGGAACTGTAATGCTAACGAGCACTGTGACTACCATCAAGGGCCAGGGCATAAAACTGACGACTATAAAGCTCTAAGGCACAGGATTCAAGATCTTGTTGATAGCGGAGACATTATTGCTCCCAAACCCAAGCCTAACATCACCACTAATCCTCTCCCAAGACACTAAGGAAATGTCAATTTCATCATCTCTGATGAACATGAATTTGACCCTATCTCTATGATCCATCCCACTCCAAACTATTACTGTGTCCTCGATTTGAATGATTTTATTGATGAAATCGACATAATAACCCGAAGTGGGAGAGTCCTTCCACCACCAACTCACCCCATTGCACCAAAAGAAACTACCCCAATCAGCCATATTGTTCCTCCTCCAGAAGAAAAGCTGAAACCCCACCAAGAGCCTGAAGAAGATTCTGTCCTGAAATAGCTGATGAATGAAGGGATATTGAGCCCAAGTGCAGCGGAATCGGTAGGTTTGTGAAATCTTAAACGTTTTAAAATTTCACAACACCTATGTTTGAGTCCAATAAAACTTCCAAGCAATCTTTTAATTAATGTGTAAAACACATGCAAGAAAAGAAAGAACAAATGGTAATCAAATTACCTCTTAAAGCCAAGACTTTTGATTCTTCTCTTTTCTATCAAAGATCCCCAAGTGTGAAGCCTCTAGAATTTCCACACCAAGCTTCCTCTATCAAGCTCCTTTGGTTTCCTTAGATGTTCTTGACTTACTCTCTTTGGTTGTCCCAATGAAATCAAGATCTACTTTGGCTAACCTTAGGTGTTTGGATTTCTTTTATGTTCTATAGATTAGTCAAGTCTTTTCAAGAAACTTTTGTTCTTTCACAAAGAACAAAAGGTTAGAAGTGAAGAATAATGAAAATGAAGAACACTTCTTCTTTTTCTTTTTCTCTCAACCTTAAACCCTTTCTTGAAGAAGATGATGAATAGTGAATATTCTCTACACAACCCACTCATCAAAATTTGCCTTATACCTTTACAACTTTTGTTAGGGCAAAAGAAGACAAATGGAAATTGAGTTGCTATTTTTTACTTTAAGACAAATAT
>CATKHJ010771203.1:0-11239 GCA_949750685.1 Vernicia montana | reverse complement strand
GAAGGGAATTTTGTTTCTTGATTGTGTTTTGTATAATTGAAAGGATGATGGTGAATAGTAATTGATTTGGTTTTGGTCAAAAGTTGATTAATGGGTGTGTGTGGGTAATTGAGAATGGATAGTTTCAAAAATGAGTCTTTGGAAACCAATAAACCTTATTAACTTACTACAAAGTTTTATGGTAGACTAGATTTCATAGAAGACGTAGATTTTTTTTTTTTTTAACACATGATAAAATTCAAGACTATATTACCTTCCTATTCTTCAAGTCTTGACCGGCCATCCATTGATATTGGGCCTAGCCCAATACTTGGTTGGTTGCAATATAAATATATATACCAGTTTACTAACAAAAACCGTGTTCATATAATTCACATGATATTCTCATGCAATCATACATTAATAATATAATTGTCATAAAAAATTTCACAAAAATTGCACAACTAGAGTTTATATGCAATATTAGAAATTACTAGTTTCTTAAGTAAAAATGTATTTAAATCTAATTTTTTCTTATGTCACTTTGGTCTTCAAAGTCTAGAGTATTACATTATACTCCCCTTAAAGAAAATTCGCCCTCAAATTTAGAGAACTTACCAGATATTAATGGAACAATTGAGGATATTGCTAACGCATATCCTTTTCATTCTCCCACGTGCATTCTTCAACATCATAGTTCTTCCAATGGACTTTCACCATTGTTATCTCTTTGTTTCTTAACTTCTTTACTTGCCGATCCAAAATTGCGACAGGAATTTCTTCGTATAAAAGATCTTACTTATTTCGATGGCTTGGGGTTGCAATACATGTGATGAGTTTGGAATGTACTTCCTTAGCATTGACACATGGAAAATTGGATGCACATGTTCTAATACCGGTGATAGGGCTAATTGATAATATACTTCTCCCACCTTGCTCAAAATTTCAAATGGTCCTACATAGTGAGGTGATAATTTTCCTTTCTTCCCAAACCTCATTACACCCTTCATGGGTGATACTTTCAAGAATACGTGATCTCCTATTGTAAAGTGGACTTCTTTTATTTTGGGATCGACGTAGCTCTTTTGTCGACTAAATACAGTTTTCAACCTCTCATGGATTAGTGGTACTTTTTCTATAGTCTTTTCAATAGGTCTGGTGCTTCAATGTGTTGCTCACCTGCTTCAATCTAGAACATAGGTGATCGACATTTCCTTTCGTACAGTGCTTCATAAGGGGCCATTCTTATGGAAGAATGATAATTGTTATTGTAAGAAAATTCCACTAATGGTAAGTGTTTGTCCCAACTACCTCCAAAATCCATAATGCACATTCTTAGCATATCTTCTAGTGTCTGGATAATTCTTTCAGATTGCCCATCCGTTTGAGGGTGGAAGGTAGTACTAAAATCTAGTTAAGTACCCAAATTTTCTTGTATCTTCCGCTAAAATTTTGATGTGAATTGGGTACCTCGGTCCGAAATGATCAAGACTTAAATCCCATATAGTTTTACAATCTGATCAACATAAAGTTGTGCATAGTACAATGCAGTATAATTTGTCTTCACCAGTAAGAAATGGGTTGACTTGTTGGTACACATTTCTTGGCAGTCCATATTACAATCCCATATAGTTTTACAACCCAAATGGAATCATACCCCTTCGGGGTTCTTGGCAGTCCCACTACGAAATCCATAGTAATACGCTCCCACTTCCATTCAGGTAACTTGATTTCTTGTAGTAAGCCCGATGGTTTCTAATGTTCTATCTTCACTTGTTGACAAGTGAGGCAGAATGTCACAAAATTCGCTACATCCTTCTTCAACCCCGGCCACCAATAAAAACTTTTAACATCTTGATACATCTTTGTAGCGCTTGGGTGGATACTGTAAGGTGTTTGATGTGCTTCTAACAAGATTTTCTCCCTTAGTCCTTCTACATTTGGTACACATATCTGATTTCCAGATTTAAGGACGTCATCTTTGATTTCGAATTCTAGAGCTTGACCTTTTCTCACTTTTTCCTTAATCTTTAATAGTTGTAGATCTTTATCTTGCAAGATTTTAATCTCTTCAGGGAATCTTGATTCCACTTTGAAGTAGGCCAAAAGCACTTGTGATGCGTTCACTTTGAATTGTAACAGGTCCTTCAATTCCTTCACCAGGGGTTTCTTATGTGCTACTATATGGGAAAGACTTCCCATACACTTCCTACTTAACGCGTCAGCTACTACATTGGACTTTCCAGGGTGATATAGTATCTGATAATCGTAATCCTTTAACAGCTCCACCCATCTTTTTTGTCTTAAGTTCAGATCCTTCTACTTCAGGATGTATTGGAGACTTTCATGGTCCGTAAAGACCTCACACTTTTCCCCATACAAGTAGTGGCTCCATATCTTTAAAGCAAAAATAACCGCTGCCATCTCCAAATTGTAAGTTGGGTAATTTACCTCATTTTTCTTTCTTTTGATACCCACCTCATCACCTATTGTTGATCGGAACACCAGATAAAAAAAGTAGATGGCCAGAGCTTTCGAGGCATTTTCCGGCGAAAGTAGGGGAAGTGAAGCTACACCGCTGACACCATTTGATCCTACGATTCAAAATCGACCCAACGGTATAAACAGCACCTCCATTGGCCACCGTTGCAGGCAATGCATCACTGCCGAGTCATCGGAGCTTGGGTTCACGCACCGCCGATGATCCAAGAACTCTTGAAGGCTGCTTTTCATGCGTACATCCCAATTCTGAAGTTAATTTGTGAGAATTTGACTCCGGTGAGCCTAGAATACTTTCCTATTAAGTTAATTTCGGCGTTTAATTGCCTAAAAAAATTATTAATCAGCCTATATTTACTTGTTTTAGTGCTAAATTGATTAATTAAAATCATTACGAAATTGTATGAAATTGTTTAAGATGAAATTAAATTATCAATTATTTACTTTTAATTATATAATTGATTATTAGTAAGTTGTATAAATTTCTTTTAATTTTTTAGTAATTATATAGTTGATTATTATATAGATATTATTATTATAATATTATTATAAGCAAATGAAAATAATATTGTTTGAATTTTTATGAATTTATTGAGAATAATTTTGTATGGTTTGATCACTGTTTTCATTAAATATTAAATGAGTTATTTATATACTTTTTTTGATATATATATATATACACACACGTGTATATGAATTATATTTATATTATTGGAGCTAAATTGATAAATTTATAATTTCTTATGAATTTTTATGAATTTATTGGTGATAAGGGACAAAATATACTAAACTGGGTTTATGAAGTAAGATGGGCGCGGCCCAATCCAATATACTTAAAAGCCCAAAAACAGTAAAAGTCAAGCCACGATGGAACGGAGTTTGTTTCCATGTAGAGGACTGAAAACATGCTAAATGCCATTCCAAATACAAACCGGTTAAGGAAATCTATACGCAATTCATGTAAGGACTTGTATCCTATAAATACCTCAAGAAATCAACCCTCTCAGGTACATGCACTTATACACAGGCAATACAATACATTGTCCTCAGTCTTCCAAATTAAGTCAATCATGTAACTTGACCATCGGAGTGGTTTTGCTAGGCACCCCGCCTAGCCCACTTGACTCTCGTTTCTTCTTACAGGTTGCACCAGCTCACACTAAAACTCAAGCAAGATTGAACGATTCCACCTCGGTCGAAATTAACTTCATCAAATTGGCGCTGTCTGTGGAAAACGATTAATCAAAATCTTTCCTAATATTCTCAAAGTTGTGACCTATAGAAGAATTCAATCCAAAAGTATGACTCAATTAGAAGATAATAATAATCAGGAGAATCCTCCCAGAGATCCTAGAACTTCCCAAATCCACCCAGAGGTGGAAAACCATGTCAAGACTCATGTCACCCCACCTGGACGAACTTCAAATACTAATATGGCATCCACACTACAACAATTGGGAGCTATAGTCCTAGTCCAAAGCGGGAACCAATCTATCTTACTAAATCCCGAAGTTGTGTCCGCCTTACAATTGCTGCTTAGCGCTTTGCAAACTCCGCAAGCTACTCCAACAATCAATACTCAGGCGAATACCGAAGTAGTACCAAGAGTAGATCTTACTCAAAGACTTGACTTTGAAGAAATACCACCAGAAACATGAAATCAAGATCGTGTAGCTGAAAGGAGTAGAGAAAGAGTAAGATAAGAAATATTCAGACTTGGGGATAATGCTAAAAAGGAAAATCCCAACCAAAGGCAAAGTGATCAGACAGCCAGCAGAAACCGAAATAGGGAAGGCCATCCTCAACATTCAAATAGGGCTGATCCAGATAGTCAAAATAATAGAGCCAAGGAAAGGAGACGATCCAGGAAAAGGGCTAGAAAAGATGGAGAATCTCTCTTTGAGTCTTCTAGTCAAGAAGCAACTAGCCAGAAGAGGGATGAGGAGATAAGAGATACCCTTAAAAAGTTTTTAGAGGAGATTGCTGAGGATAAAAATAAAAAATCCATAGACAAAAATCTCAAATTAGCTCTAAAATCTCCTTTCATTAGATCCATACAATAATACAGGATGCCCAGCAAATTTAAACCCCCAAACCTGAAAAAATATGGTGGTGAAATTGATCTAAGAGCCCATGTTATGGATTACAAACATGTGGTAGAATTACAAACGGGAAGTGACGAGGTGCTATGCAGAGCTTTCAGAGGGTCTTTAGAAGGAGCAGCCACTATGTGGTTCGATGGCCTAGAAGAAAAAAGTATTACTAATTTTGGGCAGCTCGCTACTCAGTTCATGCAAAGATTTGCAGCAAGTATACCAGTAGAAAAGTGAACGCAATGCCTTAAGGCCATAACACAGAAAGAAGGAGAGCCCCTGAGGGACTATGTAGCTCATTTCAATAGAGAAGCCCTGAAAGTTACACAGCTCAATCAGCCTAGGGCAGTAGAGGCCCTACAAAATGGAACTTTGCATATTGATTACTTCAAAGCCCTATGTAGACATGCACCTCGCACTTTGGAGGAAGCCATGGCCATTGCCCAAAAATATATCAGACAAGATGATGCCTATTCCTTCAACCAATTTGCCATGAAAAGAAGAGCCAATAAAGATTCCAAATTGGAGAATAGAACCAAAAAAACTAGAAGAGTCTAATAGGGGAAGTCAGGGAGGAAGAATAAGTGAGAGGGGTAGGCCACCTCGCACCTTAGACTTAACTAAGTTGACTCCACTCAGTGCGAGCCTGGCAGAAGTTTTTGCAACTTTTAAGGATCAAAATATCTGGGCTTGTCCTCAACCAATGTTTACTCCACCAAATAGACAGAGTAAAAATAAATTCTGCTTATTCCACAACGCCCATGGTCACAATACCAACAATTGCAGATAATTATTGGAAGAAATCGAGAGATTAATCAACCAAGGATACTTGAAAAATTTTGTGAAAAATGGCAATGGAAATCAAGGCAAAGTAAACAATGATAAAGGGAAGCGAACTATCAATGACGGGTCGGCGGGAGTGATTAATTGCCTAACCGGTGGACCAGATGAAGTAGCAATAAACAGAAATAAGTATAAAGCTTCCCAAAGAAAGAGTAAGGAGCCTGAGTTTGTCTTTTGGAATGGAAGTTCAATACCGACTAGAAAAGGAGATGGGAGCCAAATAAGACATCCTCACTCGAACCCGTTAATCATTCAAATAATGGTAACCAATTTTTTGATAAAGAGGGTGCTAGTAGATAATGGCAGTTCGGTAAACCTACTCACAGCCGAAGCATATGCCAAATTGGGGCTCAAAGAAAGCGATCTAGAAGATATCGAAAACCCAATTTGCACTTTTGATGGAACAGAAATACCATCGGTTGGGATCGCAAAGGTTGCCTGTTACGGTAGGTTCTACCTCAAACTGTGTGACAGTGATGGAAAATTTTGTGGTGGTAAGATTACCACTCAGCTATAACATAGTGTTCGAAAGGCCTCTCCTTTATGATTTTGATGCCTCAACCAACATCAGACAACTCAAAATGACCATCCCTAAACCAGATGGAGGAGAAATATGTGTCTATGGGACATAAGGCTGAGGAGAGCCAGAGAGGAAGAAACAAAAAAAGGCATCCACCTCGCATTCATCATAAGAGGTCGCTTTGGTCGAACCAACATACAGAATTCCAAAACAAAGGACCGAACCAGTAGAAAAGTTGGAGAAAATACCAATATGAGGAGAGAGATCGGAAAAGTGCCTATTAATTAACTCCTCCCTAAAGAGCGAACAAAAGCATCAAGCTCACCAATTTTTGTCAGATCATCTATCCAGCTTTGCATGGTCTTCAGATGAGATAAAAAGGGTAGATCCAGGCATCATCACTCATCATCGCAATGTCGATCCCTTATATAGACCTATAAAATAGAAGAAAATATGCTTTGTTCGAAAAAGACAAGCTGTGATAGATAAAGAAGTTGACAAATTAATGAAAGCAGGATTCATTAGAGAAGTACAATATCCAGACTGGCTCGCTAATGTGGTACTGGTAAAAAAGTCAAATGAGACCTATAGAATATATGTAGATTTCACAGATCTGAATAAAGTCTGTCCAAAAGATTCCTACCCCTTACCTATGATTGACAAATTGGTGAATTCAACAGCCGGATATGGATACATATCTTTATTAGATGCAAAGCAAGGGTACCATCAAATCATGATGTGTTCAGCTGATGAAGAGAAGACTTCGCTCATAATTGAAAAAGGGACTTATTGTTATGTTTCTATGCCTTTTGGTTTAATGAATGCAAGAGCAACTTATCAAAGACTGGTAAATAAAATGTTCAAAGACTAGTTGGGGAAAAACTTAGAGGCATATGTAGACGACATGATAGTCAAAAGCAGAAGCTTCGAAGAGCACCTGAAGGACCTGAACGAAGTAGTCAGGGTTATGAATGAGTATGACATGAAGTTGAATCCAGAGAAATGCACCTTCTTCATACAAGAAGGCAAATTTCTAGGCTATATGGTGAGTGAAAAGGGAATCGAATCAAACCCAGACAAGGTAAAAGCAATATTAGATATGGCAGCACCTCGCAATATAAAGGAGGTACATAAATTAACTGGAAGAATCGTTGCTTTAAGTCGATTCCTGTCTAGGTTAGCTGAAAAATACCTCCCTTTCTTCAAAGAGGTACAAGGTAAATGAAGAACCAACATGGTTGGACCCAATTAGAGCCTACTTAGAGAAAGGAGAACTACCACAAGACCCTAAAGAAGCTAAAAAAGTAAAATACTGAAGCGCTCACTTCTCTCTTCACAATGACATACTCTACAAGTGAGCATATCCTCTCCTATGGCTGAGGTGCCTAAAACCAAGTGAAGTAGAATATGTCTTGAGAGAAATACATGAGGGATGCTGTGGAATGCACATCGGTGGAAAATTGCTAGCCGCAAAAGCAGTTCGACAAGGGTACATTTGGCCCAGAATGAAGGAAGAAGCTATTGCCTTCATCAGAAAATGCCCCTCCTACCAGAAATTTGAGTGAGGAAGACATATCCCTGCAGCATAATAGATGCATATTACCACCCCATGGCCTTTTGCAAAATGGGGTATAGATATAGTAGGACAATTCCCAACAGCCTCGGGACAAAAAAAAATCCTTCTTGTAGCAGTTGAATATTTTACTAAATGGGCAGAAGCAGAACCGCTCGCAACAATAATAGTTGAAAAGGTGATTAACTTCCTGTGGAAAAACATTGTATGCAGGTTCGGGGTACCATATCATCTCATCAGCGATAATGGAAAGCAGTTCGACAATGCTAAAATAAGGATCTTCTATTCAAGACTTAATATAAAACAACATTTCTCTTCAGTAGCCCATCCCCAGTCAAATGGACAGACATAAGTGACCAATCGAACAATCCTCCAGGGATTAAAAAGAAGGCTAGATTCGTATGGTAGAAGTTAGGTAGATGAGCTTCATCATGTTCTATGGGCATACGGAACTACCCCAAGACAACCCACAGGAGAGACTCATTTTAGTATAACATATGGAAGCGAGGCCGTTATTCCAGTCGACCTCGGTCTGCCCAGTGGAAGGATCCATTTCACCAATTGTGAAGACAATAATGAAGCAAGAAGACTGGATTTAGATCTTTTAGAAAAACTTTGAGAAAAGGCTAGTATCAGAATGACTGCATACAAACAGTGAGCTGTAAACTACTTTAATCAGAGAGTGAAGGCTAGAGGATTCAGGGAAGGAGAGCTGGTCATGAGGAACTTGGAAGCTACAGGAAATAGAGAAGGAACAGGCAAGCTAGCACCTAATTGGGAAAGGGCCCTTTAAAGTTAGAAAAGTGATAGGACCAGCTACTTATAAGATTGTAACAATGCAAGATGTCGAAGTTCCATATACTTGGAATTTTGAACATCTCAAGAAGTTCTATCAATAAAATTATTTCTTCCTCCAAAATTAAAAGTAGCTAAAAAACTGAAGATAAAAGCACTTAAAAGCAACTCTCTGTTGAGAGAGTGAAAGACCTAGGAAAGGCTAGGCAAAAGACTGCAAGGCAGAAAGACCTAGGAAAGGCTAGGAAAAAGTCCGCGAGGTAGAAAGATCTAGGAAAGGCTAGGCGAAAGTCCGTGAGGTAACTCTTTATTGAGAAAGTAAAAGACCTAGGAAAGGCTAGGCAAAAGTCTGCAAGGCAGAAAGACCTAAGAAAGGCTAGGTGAAAGTCCGCGAGGCAACTCTCTATTGAGAGAGTAAAAGACCTAGGAAAGGCTAGGCGAAAGACAGCGAGGCAGAAAGACCTAGGAAAGGATAGGCAAAAGTCCACGAGACAACTCTCTGTTGAGAGAGTAAAAGACCTAGGAAAGGCTAGGCAAAAGTCTGCGAGACAGAAAGACCTAGGAAAAGCTAGGCGAAAGAAAGACCTAGGAAAGGTTAGGCGAAAGTCTGCAAGGAAGAAACTAGAAGAAAATCAACTAGGTAGTTCTCTGTTGAGAGAACCGAAATACCCAAATTCAAATAAAATCGATAAATGTGAAACAACTCTTTCCTAGTTCACAATAATCCTAGCTCGATAAAAAACTATTTGACCATCAAGGAAATTAAAAATCCAAGTGCCAACGAACACGAGGTAATTCTCTATTAAGAGAACAACGATCTTAGCAAGACAGTTTTTATCAAGGCAATAGACAAGTACTAAGCATAAAAAGAAGAAAAACGAGTGCCTAGTTTGAAAATAACCAGAAGAACTTAAAATACTAAGTACATTTCAAGAAAATAAATCAATCTAAATAAATGTAAATGTACAAAGTCGTAAAAGAAAAATAGAATTGTATTAATTTGTTGAAATTAATTACAAAATAAGAAATAAAAAAAGGGAGTCAATCATCAAGAGGCAGGAGGCTGTTGGAATAAGCTTCGAGCAGCAGGAGGAGTCGAAGCGGAAGCAGGATGAACTGAACTGGATGAAGCTGGAGACGAAGCGGAGCTGGTAAGAACAAACATCCGCTTTGGCACATGAGCAAGAACCTCAGGGAACTTAGCATGATAAGCATCAATAGCCATAATATAGCAGGATATTGCCCTCACAGCAGAGTCCAAGGCCAACCAACGTTTGTACTCTGAAGAAGCTAAGAAGTCTTGAATAATAGTAGCTTTCTGGTCTTAAGCCTTTTTACGAAGGCACTCAGAACTGCTAAGTTTGTCCTTTAGGTCAACAATCTGTTTCTCAGCAACTTCAAAGTTCCTCATCAGTTCGGGATAATTTTTAACTTTTTCCCCGAGATTAGATATCTCAGCCTGCAGCTTCTCAAATTCATATCGGAGCTCCTCTATTACCTTCTGACAATCTAGAAGATCAGAATCCTTGCTTCTTACCTCAGCTTCAAAGTCTGATAATTTGGCAATTAAGTTCACAGATAGTCATTTCAATTCTTCAGATTTTTGGGTAAAGAGACCTTTGTAGTGATCTCTCTCCCCAACCAAGTTCTTCGCTTTACCTCGTAAGCTTTCTAACTCAGTCAAGTCAATTTGCTTCTTCTTCTCCTCCTCCAAATCAGCTCGCAGAGAGGCAAGTTCAGATTTCAGCTCCTCTACCGCCTGTTGATTGGAAGAACGAAGAGACGAGATGACAACATTTGGCTTAGTTTTTATATCTTGATTGGAAGAGAAGGACCATCGCACCACAGATCTGTATCTTGTAAACTCAGTCAGCTTCTCTCCAAAATTTTTATTAAGCCTCGCTAACTGAAAGGAAAAACAGAAAAAAATAAAATAAAAGAGAAGAGAAAGAAAAAGAATAAAAGCAAAAAAAGAAAGTACATTTACCTCATTAAGAGTTGTCTCAGAATCTATAATTAGTTGTTCGGGATAAGCAGGCTCTATCATATAAGGGACTTCATTTATTACTTGCTCAAGGATTGGCAAAGTACCCTCGTTCAAAATTTCACCCTGGGGTGATTGGAGCACAGGATCATTTTGAGGCACAGGCTCCCTTGCTGCGACCTCATTAGTCTCAGGTCTTAGAGCAACCTCGGTTCCAACAGGGACTTCACTCATCCCAAAATCTCTTATAACCTCCACATCTTCCCCTCCTTCCCTAACAATTATTGAGGCAGACACTACATCAGTTGCAACAGACTAAAATAGCAAATCGAGGTCAAAAATGGGAAGCGCAGAAGATGGAATAAAGCTATCAGCCTGCTCCATTTCATCCATAAAATCGTCCAAAGAGACGTTTTATGGAAGAAGGACTGTAGGAGTTGATGTAGTTGCTCTCTCTGATCTCTCAATTGCTGAAAAGAGGTAAACAAAAAATTATCACGAAGCAAAAGGATGGTGCACGAACAGAAAAATAGATAGAAAAATAAATGAAACCTACTAAATTGAAGAGATCGTCACAGCAGAAAGTTCGAGAAAACTCACTGCAAGTAAGAAACATACCTAAATCAAGTTCCAGATCGCCAATAACAGAAGGTTCGCCAACAAGGGTAGTCGCCATGCGGATAACCTCATCAACAATTTGATGAGGCAAAACTTTCTCTCGAATCCGTTCAACTATCACATCAAAAATTTGATTATTAACGAGCTGGTTTCTGAAAGGGTTAGAAGTAGTCGTGTAACACCCAAGATTTTATTGTGTGTTTATAATTTGTAAAGGAATGATTAAGTTAAGTTATGAAAGTATTATGTACGATGTATGTATATGTATATATGTTACATTCCTTTGATGAAGACGATGAATTTTTAATGATAGATGCTATGTTTGTGATGTTATG